>BQNB010021999.1:13333-63542 GCA_026074375.1 Tanacetum coccineum | reverse complement strand
TTTGATCCAATGGAATACTTTGTACAGACCATTATCGTAAAATATATATGCGCCGTCTGTTTTTGGAACACCCGATCATAAAAGGTCCGTATAAGAAATTTCCTCTAAATTGTTCCATGGACTCAAATCCTTTAAAAGATTCTGTTAGTCCTACTTTTTCGTGTAATATCTGATATATTACCACGAGACCCATTTGACTAACTAATAACACCATTTGTACTTTTAAACGTTTATAAATCTTATTAGAAATGAATCAAAGATTTACAAGTGCACCCGGTTGTTTGCGAACCAACAACCGGGATATTGAATGACAAATAAAACTCCCATTGTTCATAGCTTTGCTCATGAACCAATGGGAGGAGAACCCTATCATTATAATATTACATTGTTTGTTTTCTATGTAAGAATCCTTTTGACCTATCTCTATACAAGTGTGCACTATATATAGGAGGGGAAAGGCAAAGCTTCTAAGAGAAGCTTTTAATAAAGTACTAAAGAAAATAGTTATTTTAACTATTTGCTTTAAAGCTACCTAGTACTTTATAACTACGCCTGTACCTTTTTGTCTTCCTTGCTTTTTGCATTTAGGAAGTTCCCACCAATATCTTCTTGTCTTCACTTCAGAGATAGTCTTCGTGAGTCAGTGAGCCATTTGCCAATACTCACTGACTCCATCATCCTAATCTTGGTTCTTTCTTCACTCGTTGCGGTCCGTCTTAGGTTATGATGAGTCTTTCTTCTAGAGTCTGAAGAACATCTTGAGGATGACTCACTGAACTTATTTAACTTTAGCGACTTGTTTTCTACTTAGGATATATTTCATACAAATCATGTACAAGGGACAACTAGGCTCTGAATTGGCCTAACAATCTCCCCCTATTTGGATAGAAATATAGCCTAAGTCAATTAGTAATAAGTGAGCATAACAACTTCTTCTTACATACTAAGTTACCTCAAAGAGACATATAGAATAAAACATTCTGATCATTTGTTGTCGAAGTTGTTGAACATTGTTCAGACTTGATGTTCATCTTCTTTAGTTCAAGGCTTCTTGTTCATGACTTTCTTTAGTTTCTGATGAGGAACTTTGAAGATGGCCACTTGGTACACTTAGCCTATTTTATGTTCAAATCCTAATCAAAGACTGTTGGGCATTAAGTTTTCCCAACAATCTCTCCCTATTTGGATATACAAATAGCCTAAGTGAAGTTTTAGATGTAAGTGAGCGTAACAACTTCTTCTTACAATCTGATATACAACAAAGAATAAAAATGATATAAAGATATACTAATTCTTTGTTGTAAAACACATACACTCTTAAACCTTAAACCAAATATATCAATAAACCTCTTTCTGTTCATATATATATAAAGGGTTAAGAGACTTCATTAGTTTAGCAACGCCAACACTGCTAACATGGGCTATGTAATATTCTCATTAAATACAAAGTTAACACAATCATTAGTTGATTAACTTGATATTTTTTTAAATTAAAAAGGTGGTAGTGATACCTGATGAGGTGTAATTTTATATACTTTTTCGGGGTCATTTAACCCCATAAATCATGCAAATATCTCTAACATATGCGCTTAATAATTTCTTTTTGTGTTTTTAGCACTTGGATGGCATTTTGAGGAAATACACATGACTTGGGCTCATTTGGGGAAGAAACAAACGAGATTACAACTCTACACCAAAGTCGAAGAAGGCCCGCGCTTTTTAATTGCTTTTTGTTTTGGGTTTTAGTTTTTTTTTTTTTTAGAACTTGGATATTTCCTATGGATATGGCTTTGTCATCTTTTTTTTGTTTTTTTATTTTTTTTTTTTGAGGGAAATGGCATAAATTCAATCTTATAGGGGAAATACACATACACATAATGGACTTGGGGCTCATTATTTGGGGGAGAAAGGAGAAAAAGAAGAAAAAAGTAAACAGAAAAAGAAGAAGAAGAGAATGAAGAAGAGGGAAGAAAAAGAAAAACAAAACAAACGAGGTTTAAAACTCTACACATAAGTCGAAGAAGTAGGAGTAAATAAGGGAGAAAATACGTTTATTATCAAGATTATGGATAGACGGCCGTCAGAATTTGTTGGCGACGCAAACACATTTCAGGATATCACCACATCAGGATATCAAAGAAGTGGACTCTAAGTAAGAGAAAACTTATGTGGACCTTTAAGAAAGTAGCCCTATATGATTTTTCGAGAATTCGTAAATTGCGTCTTCGTATCTTCCGGTGACTTAGTCAGGAGTTTTGAGACGCTTTTTTTTTTCGTTAATGATTGGTTACTTGTTTTTACTAAAGCGAAGCGACTTCGTCAGGATTCTTGTGACGCTGTAATGATTGTTTTACTATATATACAAATCTAGAATTAGGGTTTTGAGTATATGAAACTTGTGGAACTCGAGAGTCATTATTATAGTACAATTATCAGCTGTAGTTATGTCATTTTTAGGTTAAAAACCCTCTTGTAACTACCTAAACACCATGTTTTGATCAGTGAAGTTCTTTATCCTTTAATCTTTCAATATGTCTATGTGTGAATTACTGTTCTTCGCTTTTCCTTAACATGCTACGCTAGATTTATAGTGTTTGCTTATGTTTGCATGTGAATTAGTTTGTAGATCCTTTTAATATTGCTTCTTGTTGATGGGTGTGCACGTAAGGCTCTAGAAAACTAGCCATAAGATATTACACTGGCATAGACGCCTTGGGAAACGTATTATGTAGAAAGGATTTCATTGGTAACAGTCTTCGTACTACCATACCCATCTATGGATGATCACCTTTGAAGTATTTTAATGCACGTAATGTATTCTTAAGGGTCTTGTAATAGTCTTCAAACTACCTTACTTGTGCATTGCCTTAACAAAATATCGCGTAGACGGTGGGTTCATGTAATTCGTTCATGACTTAGGAAATACTTACACATCGCATCACAAGTGTGACAAAGCAATAGAATTAGGAGAAGCAGACTAAGGATCATCACATGGTTATGTAAACACCTTTACTTACTAATCAAGTTTTCACACATTAGTTTAGATTTAATTTTAGTTTAATTAGTTTTAAAACCAAAACCCCTTCAAAACCAAGATTTTACTTGCTTTCTAAAAATTTAAAAAAATACAAAACTAATCTTCTTTCAACCCCTTAGACCTTAGTTATGTTTAGTTCAAGCCTTACCAACCTATTCCCCTAGAGAACGATAACAACCCCCTGAGTCTTGCCTATACTATACTACAACGGTTAGGTATACTACTTAGGGAGTTGTAAATCTTCTTGTGAAGTTCACAACAACGGCCACATCAATACCATTAAGATGATCACTCTTTTTCCATAAATAAAAGCTATACATTGTCTGCAAGCATGAACATAAAAATATTGAGACGTGATAATGTGTATAGACACATAAGAGTTGTTTAGAAGACATGCAAATATAATCAGAATATCAATTTATTTTGTATCAAAATACAATGAAGAAGAGAGTGATCAAATTTATTTATCAAATTATTTCATATAAGCATCATCCAAATACCCAAAATGATACTTCTTAGGCGAGTGTATTGTAATCTTCTTGTGTAAGTTCACAACCACGGGGCACCACCCACATCATACACAATTTAAGTGATCACTCTTTTTCCATAAATTAAAAAGCTATACATTGTCTGAAAGCATGAAATTTAAAAATATTTGAGTCGTGTTAATGTGTATTGACCACTTAAGTGTTGGTTAGATGTCAGGCAAATATAATAGATTTATCAATTTATTTTGTATAAACAAATACAATGAAAGAGAGATTGTGATCAAATTTGTGTTATCATTTTTTTTCATTTTATGCATAATACCAAATACAAATATGTGCTGTTGATTTATAAAGCTTTTAGATATTTATTTATATCACAATATACTATTATGTTTGTTCTATTTATTATTGTCACTTAAGGCTATTGATTGCTTTTCTTGAGCTATATGGGTAAATGAAATTTGCACAATTATATAACAATATACAATAAGTTGCTTCAATAAGTCTTAAGCTATTGGTCTTGATTTATATGAAAATTAGCCAATTATACGTAAGTGGCTCAATTGCAAATCAACATATAAAGTCTTGTAAGAACGTATATTTAAACAAGTACAAATGAACAAATCAAATTTTTTGAATAAGAAAAAGAATAAACACATATAATTTTTAAAAAAAAATCTTAGAAATTAAAACAAACATACAAATGAAAGTTATCATATAATGCTACAACTACCACCAAAACAACAAATAAAATCTTCTAAAAAAGTAGGTAAACACATTGATGACATCAAATAACGCCTATTTATTAGCATCATTTATCTTTGCTATATTGCTTGTTTTATATTATTTTATCTAAGATTTGATACTTAATTGCTTATCTTTATTAATCTCAGTTATTATCGAGTAATTGATGAAAGTTAGAGAAAAGAGCATGTTTTGGAGCATAAATGAAGAAGTTCAAGAAAGTCTGCTGAAACTGATATCAATACGCCGTATCATTCTAGACAGATACGCCATATCCCAAGACTTAGACGAATTCAAGACCATTGCCTGACTTTGATGAATACGCCATATCCACATCAGCAGATACGCCGTATATGAAACTTTGGTCAACGTTCAAGAACAAGTTGCTTTTACTTCTAATACGCCGTATTCAAATAAGCAAATACGACGTATGCGTGCCCTAACTTCACAAAGACATCCATGATGGGAAGACTCAATACGCCGTATCTAAGAGCATTAATACGCCATATTGGGAGGTGGTTAATGAACATTATGGAATATAATAATCATGGAGCCTACGCTAAAAACCCCAATACGCCGTATCGGACTTCATCAATATGGCGTATCGACCAGATTTGAGAACTTATAAATATAAAACCTAGCATTCGGTTTTCAAAGAGAATCTATCCACCAAGCATGATTTTTAGAAGATTTTAGAAGCCAAGAAGGTCTTGCAAGTTCATAAATTCCATAGGACAACTCTTGTAATCTTTATACTATGCTATAAGCGTTCGGTTAGCGTATCGTTTTCTTTACTTTAATCATTCGAATATGATAATGTGTATTGTTCCATTGATTATGGGCTAATACTTATAGGTATTAGCCATGTTTATGTTAATTTAATGTTTTGATGTGTTTATATCGATTGTTTACTCTTTTGTTGCACGTTGATTATGTTTATCACTTCATACCCATTTATGGCTTGATTGTGTTTTAATTTATCATTCAACTGGATCTAGGATTACAAATAAAGCGTTGTAACTTAATCGTTATTTGGGCGTAGGCCAGAGTCTGGGATAGATACCACATACAGTTTATCTATATAGCTAGAGTAATAGGACTACAAATAAAATCCTGTTTTGACCTTTGGTTAAGTGAATAGTAGGCTAAGGTAACTTAGGATTACAAATAACATTTTGTTTCCTTGGGTAGTTAAGTGGATTGTAGACTACTAGTATTTAGGTAATAAATAGGATAAGTTAGTAAAGCCTCGATGAGCTAGGTTTCAATATTGTCACCTAGATAGATTATAACCAACTATGGACACTTTATGTGGGTTTGATTGATTGTGACAGGATCAACCGTTAAATGAACCTAGAGTTTAGGGAGAAGTACCACCTAGATTAGGAATGATATACCCCCAATGGAAGTAGTACAATCATTTCACATATAGAAAAATCTTACATTTTATTAAATAAACTTGGTTAATACGTTTTCCTTACATTAGTGCTTGACCGCTTCTTTATCGTTTGTTTATCTGCTTGCGTGTGTTATTTGTCTCATTTATTAGTTTAGATTAAACCAAAATGCATGTCAGTCTCTTAGGTTGAAATCTTCCATTTGCGTTAGTTTAGGTTTAATTAGGATTAATTAGTTTTAATTTAGATAACTAGAATACTGGTAGATTAATTATTAACACTCACTCTTAGTGATTGACACCTTACTTACCAACGAACCTACAATCGATTGGATACACTGCCCATTAGTTTAGTTAATAGGTAAAGTCGGCAAAATATAAATAGTAAAACTTGATAATATAATTACATATACCTAACGACACACATCAAACATATACGAAGTCTTTGAAACAGGTAAACACGTTTGTAAAAGTTAAACATATGTTTATTATATCATATATGACTAAATGTGTACCCATGCATAAAAACAAAATTTTATAAATAGTAGAAAATAGTTATAGTTGAGATATTGCGGTTAAGTGTGTTGTGAAATGTTTAACAATTACATTGCTAAGTTTAATTTATGTTTGTAATCTTTTACACACGTGTGATTCAAACGCGTGATTCAAACTTTCCATTTGTATGATTCAAACTTTTCATTTGTATGATTCAAACCGTGTTTGTCTAATCCATATTTGTCATTTATTAGTTTGTAGTTTCCATTTTAAGGTATTAAAGGGGGTAAATTAGAAAATTAAATTTACTTAAAAAAACTATTAAGTTTTTAAGAAATCTCATGCCTTTATAAGTAGTAAAAGATGTTGAAACAAAGATAAAACCAAATTAACAAATCAAATCTTGTGAAGAGATGAGTTAAACAAACACAATACTTTTTAATTGCTTCATATTAACACGTGATGTTGAAAACAAACATAACACATAATTAAAGAAACAAATACTTGAAGAATATAATGTTACCTATTAATCTTAATTTTAAAACTATGTATAGTATATTTATATAATAAGAACAATTTATTTGAAACTAAGTGACATAAAACTAATAAAACCACAAATTCACCAGTTAGAATCCATATCAAGCACAAAAGACACAATCAATTTATTGTCCATAGAAACTAATCAAAACAGAAAAATTACCGGTTATCAAATCAAGCACAACAAAGACAAAACAATTTATTAGTAACAAACAAAGAAATTTATCGGTTACAGTCCGCATAAATAGTAAAAAGAAACTTACAATGTTTTTATGATGATGATAGATCATCAACATCGATTGACTATCGAATGATGATATAATATACAATGATAGCGATAACAATTACTAGAGAGGCAGAGTAGTAGATGTATGGAAGTAGAAGATCGATATAGGAAATGAATAGACTTTTCTAGAAAGTTAGTTTATATAATACCCTAGTTTGTATAGATGAGCAAGTAAATAGAGTAAAAGGGGGTGGTTGTGAAGTTATTTCAATGTTTATAAAGGTGTTATGGGTAGGTAAAAACAATTATTGAGTTTTGAAGAATAAATGAAGGAAAAATGGTACATTCTTCCCGTTGGTGTTGTAAACATCAAGGGGTAATTTTACTATAAAGAGCATAAGGTATCATCATAACATGTCATTTTTCATTTTTCAATACCATCTTAGTGTCACCTCATCATCATTACTTTTAATACTCACACACCAAAACATCTCCTCACACATAATATGCTATTCGGGCCCGCCCACCCACCAATTTCATTTTCATTTTTATTTTTCAAATAAGCTAAATTTCATTTATTCAAATAAAAATACGAAGTACAATACAAAAATAAAAAGAGCATATGAAATTAAAAAGACAATACAAAAATTTTAAAACAATACAAAAATTGAAAAGATACATGGAATTATTAATAAAGTAATATTTGTGTTGATGTTGTTGATGCCGTTTCCAAATATGCTTAATAAGATTTCATTAAAGACTTTCGTATGTTTGTTTATCATGAAGTTCTTTGGCTTTCCTCTGTTGCACTTTGCATCTCTTAATCCAGTTACATTGCATATTTTGCTGCGGACTAACATAAATTTCATTGAATACATATATCCCAAAAGTTTAATCTTTTAGAGTTATGTTATGCAATATGCGCCTGTTGGTTTATAATATGCCAACGTCCTTGGAAGACACCAAAAGCTCTTTCAACATATTTTTGAGCACCTTCTTGTCGTTGTTTCAATACGGCATTTTTATCGTCTCATACAACCAAAAATGATTTGAAAAAATTCGCCCACTATGGGTGACGTGTCATTGTACGTAAGTATTATTTATTATCAAGTTTTACATTTATATTTTGCCGACTTTATCTAAAAACAACACTAACAGGCAGTGTACCTGATCAGTTGTAGCTTCGTTGGGAAGTAGGGTGTCAAACACTAAGAGAGAGAACGTTAATTTCTAAGTCTGCCAGTATTTTAGTTGTCTAAGTTAGTTCTAATTTAAGTTAATCTATGTTAAACCTATATTAAACCTATGTTAAACCTAATTCTAACGGATAGGGGGTTTTTAGTCTGAGAGACTGGCACGGGTTTTATGGTGACTTAAACCTACTTTCGCTATGATAACACACACAAGCTGATAATCAAAAGATAGAAGAGCGGTCAAGCCTATTATAAGGAAACTGTATTAACCATGATTATTCCAATTAAAATGCATGTTTGTTTATTAGTGCAATGATTGACTTATCTCGAAGGGTATATCATTCATAGGTTTAGGCGTTACTTCTTCCTAAAACCTAGATACGCTAATTCTGTCACAATTAGGTGCATCCGTATAAAGCAAGCATATGTTGATTATAATCTATCTTAGGAGATTAATAATGGTGATTTTACTAAACCCTAGCTCATTGAGACTTTACTAACTTACTGCTTAACGACATATTATATACTAGTAGTCCACTCTCTAAGTCCTTACCAAGGGAATCAGAACATCATTTGTTGATCCCAGTTTACCTACTAGTCTAACTTGTTCACTAAGCTAAAGGCATGGATAGGGCATTCATTTGTGATCCTATGATTCTAGATATATAAGGTGTTATATGAAGAGCTATCCCGGGTAATCTAGCTTAACATGGCCAATATCACTAGATCCGATTAAATGAGTAGGTCGCATACAAAAGCACATAAGCGAGTACAAATTCATAAACATAATCAACAATCAATGATAAATTAAGCAATCGAGATAAACAAACCAAACATTAAAATCTTCATAAACATGGCTAATATCTAAAGGTATTAGCCGATAACCATTGTAATGAATACAAGCATAATAATGAAAAACCAAGGTAACCTAACCGAGTTAAATGAATGATACCAAAAATTGAATGATTATCAAGAGTATGAGAATTACAAGGTGTTTCCTATGTAATGAAGCACATTGCTTGACCTTCTTGGCTCTTCTTCTGTAAATCAAATTTTGTGGTTAAGGTTTTGAAAATATGTTTAAGCACACCCTAAACTCGTGTTTAGGGTTTTGTATTTATAGTCTTTGAAAAATCGTCGATACGCCGTATTGGTTGAGGTCAATACGGCGTATAGGGGGTTTCCTAGTGTAGAGATCATGTTCAATATCTTCTAGAATCTTCCAATACTCGATCTTGGATACGACGTATAAAGTCTTCTAGATACGACGTATAAAACTTTAAATCTTCATGGTTTCTTGTAAAGTGCAGGCACAGATATTCCATATCTTCCTTGTTGGATACGGCGTATGGGTAGTCAGAACAGTATCTTGAGATTTCTTTATTTAAGCTCCAAAATACGTGACTTTTAGCATAACTTCACCAATGACTACATAATTACTACAAAGAACAACTTTAAGCAATTAAGTACCAATTAATGTAATAATTATAGAAAATAGGTAAGAAACATGGGATAAATGATGCTATAAAAGTGACGTTATTTGATGTCATCAAATATCCCCCACTTGAATCCTACCTATCCTCAAGTAGACTTTAGAAAACTTATGAAAATGTATCCTAACCATAGTCAAGGATTTTTTTTTTCTTTTAAGCAATTATTCATTTAATTACTAGTACACAACTAAACATCTCACAAAATAGGAAGATGAAAACACTCAAATCACTTAACTAATCTATGTGGTAACATGTAACTAATTCGCTTAATTGCTTAGTCGTGACAAGTATTCTATCATAAGCTTGGAAAGGATACACATCTCCACCAGTAAAGCTAAGGAGTGATAACTCTACAAAGGTAAATTAGGTTTAAAAGGTTCAAGGGTTTGATCACTCGTTTTAATCTCTATCGATACCAATATTCCAGAAAAGGCGACAAAACCACACATACACATCCATAATGATGGAATAGACATATGTGATTGCTCACTTTTTAACTTGAATAAGCTAAAGAATAGGACTAGTAATCTTTATCAATAGTAGTAAACCAACAAGGGCGACAAAACCATATATACACGCCCAAATCCATGACCGAGATATATACGATTGCTCACTCCTCATTTGAGTAAAACCAAAGGTTAGGATGAAGAATGATATAGGGTATGGAATAAGTAATCCTTCACCAACAGGTTAAACCAACAAGGGCAACAAAACCACATATACACATTCAAATCCATGAATGAGACACATGTGATTGTTCACTCTCTCATTTGAGAAAACAAATGGTTAGGGATTGGGAAATATATAACTAGTGTACATATAAAAACAAAACAAATAGATTAAGTCCAAACACATAAACAACAGTGTTGCTAGCTACTTTCCCGACCTTCCCATGAAGAATAGATACATGTAATTGCTCGTATCCTCATTCGAGTAAGACCCAAGGTTATGGATTAGGAAAGGGAAAATAATTGTTGTTAAATAAAAAGAACAAAACAAATAGATTAAGTACAAATAAATAAGGCACAATGTTGCTAGTTACATTCCCTGACCGTACCCATGAAAAAGACACATAATTAAAGACTTAAATATCTTGATCCTAGATCAACAAAAACAACCTTAGTTGGCGTTCCCGCAACAGTCAACTCCCAAACATCCATAATATACATAGTTTACAACAGTAGTGGTGATATCGACCACTTTATACAAGAGGATACATTGTTGGTTTATATCTACCAACATACAACAATACTTTATAGAACAACTTTTTTTGTACTTTTTACTTTTTTTGATTTTTTTAAAAATCTAAATACGAATTTCAGTATAATTTCACTGTCTTCACGATGTCAATAAATCCGGTAATTTATCCATTTTTCTCTATACTTCGGATTGTAAAAAAAATAATTGTGAAAGTAGTAAAACACACTGAAATATTAAGACTAAAAATATACATTACTTTCACATTCCCAATTACATTATGCAATTTTCCCAACCTAAGCGTAGATAGAAATTTCATACACGTACCCAATTACATTGTGCAATTTTTCCAACCTAACCGTAGATAGAAACGTTTTGCATTGTGACACAGGAAATACAATACTTTACGCAAAAGCAACTAGCAACTAATTAAGGACTTAATATAATAGGGTAGACTAAGGTATAAAGGTGTAACAAAACAAATATTTGGTATGAGAAAAGAATGGAATGGCTCAACAGGTTTTTCTTAGGGTATCTTACTCTAAAAATGAGAGTAAACAAAAGGGTTTATACGGGAGTTAACTAACCAGTGTAGTTAGTCAATATCACAACATGTATAGGCTTTTTGGGTGTAATCCTAGAAATTTACCAGTTTAGAAAATGTCACTCCATTTATTAAAAATATTACTTATTATTATGGTCTCGGATATATATACCAAGCCAAGTTTTAAAGTTTACAACATCACCGACATACTCATATTTTTATGGAATTTGGGTAAACATTTGAAAATGGATAAGGATAAATTCTCACAATATCTAACAAGGGTTATGTGTGCGAGTTATGTAACTAATAATCTCACAAAAGTATGCTTGAATTTTTTTAAACTTAGGCATAATTTAGGCATTTTATTATGAAAGTATGAACAAATAAGCATTTTAATTCTCCTCCCTCACTTGATATATACTACAACCTCGTTGTATAAATATAACATTAAGTACAGAAAATTAAAAGAATTAGAACGAGAAACTCCCCTAGGATTTGCTCGGTATGATCCTCCATGTTGTGTTTATGAGCAAGAATGTGTGTTGATGCGGGTCTGAATACCAGCATGACTATAACACACAAAATTACAGAATATAAGTACTCCACTAAAGTCGTCATTTTCGTTCAGTAAGGTCCTGTGTAAGATATAAGAAAAACCATGCAATTCTATCTCCGGTATTCGACAGTTAGAAAACAAAAACAAAAATGAAAAACTGTACATGAAGTCGATACGTCGTATACCAAAACCAGGATATGCTGTGTAGAGACCTGTAAAAAGTATCTAAGGTACAGGTCAGAATTGCCAAATACGTTGTATCATATAATGAATATGTCGTATAGAAAAATTTGACAATAATGTTTTATATGTAGAAAATAAAACTGGATAACGTCAGACCTTCGATATGCCGTATCCTTTGAGATTGGATACACCGTATAGAAAGTCTAGGAAGACAGACTTGATAAAAATTGAAAAATAACATTCTGAGTTGTCTCCCAGCAAGCACTTTTGTTTACAACAAAGTCTTTAAGTTAGACTTGTCTTCAGCTCTTTATTCCGCCCTTGTCACGAGCCATCCTTCATCCATGATACGAAATATTTTTTGGTAAGCATGGCAGGCATCTTCTTCGGTTCTTGGCCAATCATTATGCTATTTTTCTTTAATAGAAATATACTTCTCCACTGGTACAAAAGAGTACTTGATCACCTCAAACCTTCCAATTTGCAAACCGACGGTTCTTGGCGAGGGTTTCCAAGCAATGCATACTTATCTTTTTTGTATTTCTCCTCTTTTTTGTTAGCATAATAAGGCACGTTATCATGAACCAAGTCACTGTCAAAGTTGCCAATGCCATGATCATCATTCGGCTCCCTTTCTTCTCGAATAGCTTCCTCATCATTCCATCAAGTATGATTGTTAAATGTTCTAGAAACATCTAGGTAAGGGTTATAGTTAGCATCGATATTGGTTTTCGCGTAAGCCTCGTGTATATGATTTCTTCAATTAGTAAATGGAGAGCGTTCGTGATTATTTATCATCCACCAATATTCTTCAAGTTTTACCAATAACACATAATCAAGCACATGAAAGTTTCCGAAGCATCTTTTTAACCATGCACAAAAATTCATTACTCATTGAGTTGCACTGCCCCATGACCCTTCATAGATGGCTTTTTTCTTCAAAGCTTCTTCCTTTATTTTGCCATCTACCAAATCATCGTACCTTCTGTAATCTTGAAAGTAGGTCATGTAACCAACTTAAACCATCCCCTGTAATCCCCCTATTACAAAATCCCTTGATGTTTGAACTATAAGTGGGCCATTTGGCCTTCTATTCTTAAAATGGAGAGGTTCGCAGATATGATGGATATCATCAATGGGAATTCCATTTTCAGACCATGGTTCCTCGAGAACCCATGGTATCCCTTTGTTTCATTCGTCCGTCTATTAATTTTTAAATTCGTCATACTTCTTGAATCTGGGGATATCACTAGTAAAAAAATCAGTATTAATTTTAAGAATGTAATTAAACTTGTTGAATGCCTTGCATAGAGGTGTTTCTAAGTCAAATAGGTTGGTTTCGATGCTAAAGATTTTGGCTATTTCTTGTTCTCCATCATCGTAAGTTTCCTCAAGATCAGAAAATGCCTCATCAGTAAGTACTTCTTGATCATCACCCTTTTTCCAATAATCCCATAAATCATTCTTGGTGAATGGGTCCATCATCATATGGCTAGTGAATTTTGAGGCTAACCACTTTTTGAACACTACATTAGTTGAGTCCCATTTTGCTTTTGTTCCCATAATTTTACCAGTACGGTAAGGTAGGTAGCATTTCCCAAAAATAATTTCGTAAGATCACCCCAAGTAGTCACAGAGCTTTGGGGTTCATTCATTAACCATGCACTTGCATCACCAGTTAGTGAGATAGGGAAAACAATGAGTCTAATTTGTTCATAACTTACATTGGGAAAATCGAGCGGATCAACTATCTTAAGGAAATTTTTAGTATGCTCAACCGCGTCTTCTCCATTAGTTCCACTGAAAGCATTATTCCACAAATCATCAAGGAATTTCCCTTTTAACTCATATGCAGCTTTCCTATTAATCATTGTCTTAATAATACCTGAGTAATAATTTCCTCGAGTCTTGTTAACGTATTCTTCCATGGTCGGTTCCGTCATGGTTTCCATGATTACTTTTTCAATCAATCCTTTGGGATTAGTACCGCCTAAAACCAAGGTCAAAATATCAGTAGGATTTGTTCCGAAGAAAGTAAAAATAGAAAACTAAACACGAAAACAGAATACGAAAAATACTATCTGCTACTGTATCAGATGATCGATACACCGTAATAGATTTGAATACGCCGTATAGATCTGTTGAACAAAATATGCTGTATTGGTTTAGAAAGGTTGATACGCCGCTTTCAACTTGGTGAATACACTGTATCGGTTGTTTGACCAGTACAGTTAACAGAAAATAAAACAAATGCAAAAAATTTAAACAAACAAACAAAATTTATAAAAAAATTTAGGCTAAAATGGACGATCCGACATTAAGACTCAAAAATTAAAATTTAACAAATATACACTAAATCTAGATTAATTAAAAGTTAGAACTAAAATAAAAATAAAAATAAAAATAAGAATTAAACAATTTCACTCCCTGGCAACCCAAAAACTTGATGTGTCGTTATGGGTAGGTATTATTTATTATCAAGTTTTACATTTATATTTTGTCGACCTTTCCTAAAAACAACACTAACGGGTAGTGTACCCGATCAATTATAGCTTCTTTGGTAAGTAGGGTGTCGAACACTAAGAGCGAGAGCATTAATTCCTAAGTCTACCAGTATTTTAGTTGTCTAAGTTAGTTCTAATTTAAGTTAATCTATGTTAAACCTATGTTAAACCTAATTCTAACGAATAAGGGGATTTTCAGTCTAAAAGATTGGCACAGGTTTTGTGTAACTTAAACCTACTTTCACTACGATAACAAACGCAAGCTGATAATCAAAAGATAGAAGAACGGTCAAGCCTATTATAAGGAAACTGTATTAACCACGATTAATCCAATTAAAAAGCAAGTTTTTTGTTAGTGCAATGATTGACTTACCTCGAAGGGCATTTCATTCCTAGATTTACGAGTTACTTCTTCCTAAAACCAAGATATGCTAATTCTGTCACAATTAGGCGCATCCGCATAAATCAAGCATATGTTGATTATAATCTATCTTAGGAGATTAATAATGGTGATCTTACTAAACCTTAGCTCATCAAGACTTTACTAACTTCTTGCTTAACGACATCTTATATACTAGTAGTCCACTGTCCAAGTCCTTACCAAGGGAATCAAAATGTTATTTGTTGATCCCAGGTTACCTGCTAGTCCAGCTTTTTCAATAAACCAAAGGCAAGGATTGGGAATTCATTTGTGATCCTATGATTCTAGATATATAAGGTGTTATATGAAGAGCTATCCCGGGTAATCTAGCTTAACATGGCCAATATCACTAGATCCGGTTAAATGAGTAGGTCGCATACAAAAGCACATAAGCGAGTACAAATTGATAAACATAATCAACAATCAACAATAAATTAAGCAATCGAGATAAACAAACCAAATATTAAAATCTTCATAAACATGCCTAATACCTAAAGGTATTAGCCGATAACCATTGTAATGAATACAAGCATAATAATGAACAACCAAGGTAACCTAATCGAGTTAAAGAATGATACAAAAATTGAATAATTATTAAGAGTATGAGAATTACAAGGTGTTTCCTCTGTAATAAAGCATGTTGCTTGACCTTTTTGGCTCTTCTTGGCTTCTAAAAATTGACTTTTGTGGTTAAGGTTTCGAAAATATGTTTAAGCACACCCTAAACTCATGTTTAGGGATTTGTATTTATAGTCTCTGAAAAATTGACGATATGCCGTATTGGTTGATGTCAATACGATGTATGGGGGTTTCTTGGAGTAGGGACCACATTCAATATCTTTTAGAATATTCTAGTACTTGATCTTGGATACTTCAAATATTCGTGGTTTATTGTGAAGTGCTGGCACACAGATACGCTGTATCTTCCTTGTTGGATACGACGTGTGGGTAGTCAGAACAGTATCTTGATATTTCTTAGTTTAAGCTCCAAAATACGTGCCTTTTAGCGTAACTTCATCAATTACTCCATAATTACTACAAATAACAACTTTAGGCAATTAAGTACCAATTCATGCAATAATTATACAAAATGGTAAGAAACATGGGATAAATGATGCTATAAAAGTGATGTTATTTGATGTCATTAGTGGGTAAATCCCATCAGCTATGTAATAACCTTTTTTAAATGTAACCCCATTTACTTCAAAACGGATCCACATGGGCGATGTTATCAAGAAGGTTGTCAAATAACGGAGAATTATTTAAAATGGCAAGACCGTTATTCGCACCTGCTTCCTTAAAAAATTCATGCCAAATCCACAAATCATACGGCACAATGGCTTCAAGCATTATAGTTGGGTATTTTTTATCACCTCTCCCAAATTGCCCATGCCATGATTTTGGACAATCAATTCTAGTACATATAATTAATGCTTCCAAGCATTCCCAGAAACACATGAACCATTTTATGTGTGGTATATAACTTTTTTTATAACCAAAGAATCATTTCACTTCCATTTACATGAATCAAAATAAGAAGAAGAGAGGAGAAGTTCAGAGAGAGAAAGTAAAGAGAGAAAGGAAGGATGGATTGAACTATGTGAAATGTTTACACACCAAATGAACAACCAACCCTTCTCCTTGTGTGGAGAAGGGGTATTTATACCTAGAGTCCTTGATTTGGACGCCTAGCTTTCCTACACGAGCCGAGCTTGGGGTTTGGTTGGGCTTTTGCCGGCAACACATACATAATTAGCTTACATTAACTAGCCCGATTCCCATAACTAGTCTATTACAACATTTACTAAATAAAGATCATGATTTCTTGTTTGACTTAATATTTTGAGGCTAACAATCTCCCTTGAAGCGTGGTCTTTAAATCTTGCTTGTTTGGACTTGTGGAGATTGCTTTGTCGTTGAGTTCTTGATTCTTGGTCTTGGTCTTCGATGACATTAAATAATGTCTATTTTATAGCATAATTTATCCCATGTTATTAACCCATTTTGTATAATTATTGCAAAGAATTGTTACTTAATCGTTTATATTTGAGAATTACAGTAATTATGGAGTACTTGGTGAATATTAGCAAAAGGCGCGCATTTTGGAGCTTAAATGAAGATATTTTGAAGATTACTATTCTGAAGACCAATACGCCGTATCCATCAAGGAAGATACGGCGTATCCGTGCCTGCACTCACCAAAGACCACAAAGGAAAGAAGATCAATACGCCGTATCCAGAAGAAGTCAATACGCCGTATTGAAGATATAGTATGTGAATATTCTGGAAGATATCAAACGTGGTCCCTACTCCAAGAAACTCCAATACGTCGTATCCAATCCCTTGGATACGTCGTATCGAACCGACTTCCAGACCCTATAAATACAAAACTCAAAAACAGGTTTTAAGTGTGCTAAATCATATTCTCGATACCTAAACCACAAAAGTCAATTTTCAGAAGAGAAAAAGAGCAGAAGAGGCCTTGCAACGCATTCCAATCCATACGAGACAACGTGTAATTTCATATACTTTAGTAATCGTTCAGTTTTTGGTATCATTCGTTAACTCGGTTAGTTTACCTTGGCTAAATAATTGCTCTTGTATTTATTATGAAGTTTGAAG
Organism: Tanacetum coccineum; assembly: GCA_026074375.1. NCBI lineage: Eukaryota > Viridiplantae > Streptophyta > Magnoliopsida > Asterales > Asteraceae > Tanacetum > Tanacetum coccineum. Next base: position 45,906 of record BQNB010021999.1, on the reverse strand, counting down.
GCTAATACCTTCGGGTATTAGCCATTATTATAAAGATTTGAATGTTTTGTATTGTTTATCTTGATTTCTTGATTTATCGTTGAATGCTTGTTTATGTTTATCAGTTTATACTTGTTTACGTGCTTTTGTATGCGACCTATCATTTAATTGGATCTAGTGATACGGACCAAGTAAGCTAGAGTCTGGGGTAGCTCTCTGTATAGTGATTTATACATCTAGAATCATAGGATCACAAATATTGTCCTGCTAAATCTGTGTCTAGGATACGCTTCGGGCTTAACTAGTTAATTGGATATTGGCAATGGTTTATTGAACGTGTTGACTAGAAGGTGAACCTAGATAATTCAACAAATAACGTACTGATTCCATTAGATAGTTGGACAAGTGGACTACTAGAGTATGAATTGCCGTTAAGCGGTAAGTGGGTAAAGTCTCTATGAGCTAGGGTTTAACAAGATCACCATTGCTTTAATCCCTAAGATAGATTATAATCAGCAAATTAGGATGCTTTTTGCAGATGCTTTAATTGTGACAGAATTAATGTGTCTAGGTCTTAGGAAGAAGTCATGCGTAGTCTTAAGAATGATATTCCACCTCGAGAGAAGAAATCATTGCACTTAATAAACAAACCAACGTTCTAATCGGATTAATAATGGTTAATACAGTTTTCTTATATTTGGCTCGACCGCTCTTTTATCTTCTGTTAATTAGCTTGCGTGGGTTAAAGTGTCTTGAATTGATTGTAGTCACCGACCAAACCCGTGCCAGTCTCTCAGGCTGAAACCCCCCTTTTACCTGTTAGAATTAGGATTATAACTAACATAGGATTAGCATAGGTTTGACATAGATTAGAATTAACTTAGATTAGATAAACCAAAGTATAAATAAATTGAGAGATTTAACCTCGCTTTAAGTGTTCGACACCCTACTTACCACAAATCTATCACCGACCGGGTACACTGCCCGTTAAAGTGTTGTTTTTTGTTAAGTCGGCAAAATATAAATTTAAAACTTGAACTATCATAAATAAACACCACACAACGACACGATCACTCACCTTCACATTCGGATAATGATGTTTCATTAAATTCATTGATATGTTGAGGACTTATAGTAGGTTCAGAGAAATCTAACTTAGATGTTAGAGCATCATTGTAGGCAATGGTTGGGAACTATTTCTCAAAATCTTTGAAGTAGTCAAAATCATCAAAATAACTTACTGTAGGTTTGGATGATGGAAATGAAGGCATATTGACTTTATCATTATCATTTTATAAGAAAATGAATTTTTGTCATAAATTACCTTGTAATCTTCCTTGTCGGATTTGTTAAACGATATTCTAAAGTTAATTTGATTATTGTTAAGAGGACTTACCATGGTTTCACATGAGAGTGCTACTTCAGATGTTAACGCGTCATTAAAGACTATAGCTGGGAATTCAGTTTCAACAGATCTAAGGTCGTGAACGTCTTCATCATACCAGATCTTACCATACATAGCAGTTTCCCAGTTATACACCTTACCACTCTATGAGATTTTTCTTCCTCAAGCCTGATATACTCCTCCATAGTAATGTTGAGGTTGTCCATTTTAACCTGTAATAAATTCGCTAGGAAATAAAATAGTCAAATAGCCTAATACGTCGTATTCAGCAAACTGAATACGCCGTATTGATAATAGAGTCAAATACGCTGTATTGGTATGAAAAAATTTAGAGTTAATTATATAGATCGTCCTTGTGGTTGTCTTGAATTTGCAAGTTTCATCCTAAAAGTTCAAAATTTACACTGATCGTCCCGGTGGTTATCCATTTTGAGTTGACTAGTCCTTTGACCGTAATTCCATCTAAAATCCCATTAACTTTTTCTTTCATTATGGGTAAAATTGGCAGCTCGTCCTGATGATTTAAAATCGGAAAAAGACAATGATGATAATTATAATCTGATATAAAAATGTCTTCAAGAGGTAATAAAATTACACATGGGTCAAATATGCTTTTTGAAACAAGTCACGATAAAATCACTAAAAGTTTCAGAACAGGAAGTTTTGTCATGAACTTAAAAGTAAAAATCGTGATTTGGAAATATTATGTAAACGGAATGCTATTCTTTCTCATTATGAATTTATATGTGCCGTTTTGGCCTTCTAATCGAAAAGAGTCCCCTGAGATGCTGTATTATAAGGATGGTGAGTGTGCTATAATGTTGCGGAGGCCAAGGTTACGTTTCTTTACTTTGTTTAAATTTTAACAAAATGTGTCTCCAAAATGGAGACAACAATAAGATAAAACCTATACGGCGTATCCACTTTTTTAACCTTGTTGTTGACTAAGTCAACAACACTTTCAATACGCGTATCATTCAAGAAATTAATACAGACAGCTTATCGATCTGGTATAAAACCCCGACTAAAAGATACCCGGATCAAGCTTTACACACACACACACACACACACACACATAACTCACACACACACACAACACACACACAACAAGCAAATACACACCACTCTTTTTACCACTCAATTTTTTACTTGAAAAAGTTCTTGGAGATCAACCATTTTATCTCATTATATATCCCTCTCTCGTCACAAGTATATACAAACCCCTCATAATGTTGTTATTTTCAGATTTATGGTGAGTGTTTGGATAGGATTTGGTTTTAGTGTTTATGCCATAAGAGTTTGAATCCTACTTTACCCACTTAATAAGACTAAAGTTTGAAGAAGTTTAATTAGGTTTTAAAATGGGTAAACAGGGGAACCTCCTTTCGTTTATCATATTAACATGCAATACGCGTATTCACTTCAGATGGATAAAAAAAAACGGTTTTGTATTGACCAAATTTACCCAATTTTAAAACCCAATACTGCGTATTCCTAAAATAAAATGGCGGTAAAGACACTTACAAAAGGATCCTAATTTCAGAACCCCTATGTCGTATTGAACAAAAATCTGTACGAGCGTATGTGAGCAATATTAATCCTTATACTGCGTATCATTATGAGATACCGCCGTATCCACCCTATAACAGAATGTTCAAAATACTATAATCTTTGTGCTTTTTGTCGTTTAATATCGCGAATATGGAAACCCTTACCATCCTACGCGAGCAAAGAGAACCTATTTTCTTAGTACCAGGCTTGAGTATACTGATGCGTATAATTCTAACTTCGGAGTAGAGTTTGAGATATTTACAGTTTAGAGATAAAAACACATGTGGTACAGGTTGTGATTTTTAGGGGATCTCGAGCTTTATGAGGATGGTATTGATTGCTATGTGATGTGGAAGGAGCACCGTGATTATGCCGGTGTATTAATATTCACTAGTCAGCTTGGGGGAGCTGTTTTGATTACAAGACCACTGGGTCCCCTGGGAGCTCATTTTGGAGTTCCTTAGCATGCTTAGATTTGGAGAGGTATTGCTTGACTTTGATGCTCCTATATACTAATCATTTTCATTAGGTATATGCCAGAGAACGTTTACATCCTGAGGCATTTAGTAGGACTGGGATTTACATACCGGGGAAGAGATGGATCCCCTATTTTGCTAGGTAACTGAGTGAGGAGTTATAATAATCCCTTAAGGGGTAACTGCATATTATCAGAAGGGGTATTTTCTACTGATAGAGATTTCCTGGGACCTCCCCCTTCCTACACTTTGATTAGAGATCCGATGCTGAGACTTTGCCATAGGATGATGGCACACAGTATTGCTGGGAGGAGTCAGGCACCTGAAAAGGTGACCGTGACTGATTTGTTTTATTTGAGAGCTGGAATGTGGATCAGTTCACCACAACCCTTACCTTATTATCTTAGATACCTGAGAGGTTTGTTTGCCTGGAGAAGATAGTGCTTCATATTCTCTGGGACAGTTTGTGGATCGAGTTGGCTCACATTTTGGATTACGACTGCAAGATACTTGGGGAACGAGATAACAGTTATGCCCCTAACTTCCGGATTATTGATCTGATTAGTGTTGGTTAGGCTGCAGATTTGTGATGCAGCTAGATGATACTTGGGCGTGGGTGCCAAAGGACCAAAGGCAGCCCGAGGTTGCGGCTAAGTGCCGCTACAATCGCTTAGGATGCCTGTTGTTGAAATGGTGACCAGCTGTTCTGGCACCCGAGTGCAGGCAACCTCCAGCACCATCCACCACCACCTCCAGCTGCTGCTATGACTATGCCTTAAGATTAGGAGACTAAAGTAGTCGATGTCGGAGGCTGGTAGAGATGTCGGGAGCTTACGTGGGACTTAATGACAGATTCAGATGGACCGATCAAGGAGATCTCACATGGATGATTTGTGTATAGGCATAGTTATGATGCTATGGGCGACCCTACCATGCATTCAATGGACTTTTCTGAGGGAGCTCACATGCAGCAATTCCAAGATGCGCCAGCCAAGGACTGCGAGCCATTACCCATATCCGCAACACAGCAACCATCAGCACCAGACCCATTTGATCCCTCCTATCCTTATCTTTGTTTTAAATCCTACCTGTAATATTTTATTATATATCATGTCTTGATGTAATCTAACTTATAAATAGGTCTCGCATACTTGTTTGCGTATATATAATTGTATGGATGTTTTATTAGTTTTTGTGTAATGAATAGAATCAATCTGGCTAATAAGTATCAGCACCATATTCATGAATATGTTACGGAACCAACAGATATACCACACCAAAATACAAATGGAGAAGAGAGAGACAATTTTGAAAAATGAAATAAGCTGAAGAAACATGTCTACTTAAAAGACTTAGTCCTGTAAAACAAAATCTTCCCGAGAGACAACACCGAATTGTTTAATTGTAATTTTAAAATCGAGTCTGTCTTCGCAGACATCAATCCCGTATCCTGCTCCCATATCATACGAATAGCGTATTGATAGGCTGACCGTTACCAGTCTTTACTTTTATGCACTTTTAAAAACATTTTATGTCATTTTCTAGGAAATACAGCATTCATGCACAATGATAGAACACCGTATCCACCAGACTGACTTGTATTTAGTTTGTTTAGTTTAGTTTGAATTAACCACAGGTACCAAGATAGGAATACATGTTTTTTTCCTATGTTTTACACAGGATCTCATAAAGGAAATATTCGACGAATAGTGGTGAAATTTACAAATATGAGATCTAAAGTGTTGGAAGTCTTAAAACTCAAGACGATGTTCAACACAACAATCGTACTCATAAACAGCAAACTGGAGAATCTAACCGAGCATATATCAGGGAGTTTTCTCATTCTAATTCTTTTAAATCCCGTATTTTTAATATTTCATCCTATACAACAGGATAAATATGATTATGTACGTTGTATAATTCAAGTGGGGGATGGAATTAGAATGTTTACTTGTCCTATTTTTCACATTAAAATGATTAAAATGCTTAAATTATGCTCAATTTAAAAAATTTCAAGCATACTTTTGTAAAATTACTTGATACATAACCCGCACACAATAACCCTTGTTAGATATTATGAGAATTTAGCCTATCCTTTTTTCCAATGATTACCCAAATTCCCAATAAAAATGATGTGCCGTGATGTAGTTAGACTTTAGAACCGGCTTGTGTATATCTATACGAGACCCCAATAATGAATATTAATGGATTTAATTTAGTAACATTTTACCAAAGGTAAATTTTTAGAATTACACCACCAAAAAAATCCTATCTTATGTTGTTTATTAACTAACTACTCGCAGTTAGTTTACCCTCTATTTTCTAAACCCATCTTCCACTCTCATCTTTAGATAAATCTACTAAACAAACTCGTACAGCTGAATCTTTTAGAACTACACAATTATTTGTATCATTACAACCCTTACAACCTTAACCTAACCCTGTTAGGATAGTTTAATTTACATTGCTAAATGCTTAAAGTGTTAAAAATTTTGTATTCCTAGATCTTATGACATTTTCATCCTATCTTTATGCGGTTGGAAATTTTACGACATTGCAAATGGAATGTATATTATAGTCAAAACTCATGTGGGTTGTTCTACCAGTCACAAGTAATGGTGAGTCTATTACTGGGTATTCCAAGAACAAGGAGCTATCGAAGGATTTATCCGAATTATTATGATCGTGAAGATGGTGAAACTACTGAGTTACGTAAATGATTAAACTAGCAAAAAAAATCAAAAAATGAAAAAAATTGCAACAAAAAAAGAAAAGAGAAAGAAAGTTTGAAGATAATCTTTTCGCAAAAGCAGGAACCGAAGAATAACATAAGGATTCGATTACGTTGATTACAATTCGACAATGTAGATATTGTACAAAGTGGAAGATATCGCCACTTACCTTGTAGAGTATGTACATGTTTGAGATGTTTGGAAAAGTTGGACCGTTACGGATAACCCAACTTAGTTGTTGTCTTTGAGTCTATGATCAAACGTGTAAATAGTCGTGTATTTAACATGGTATACGATTGGGAAAAAGTTCTAGCTTACTGATCTTAGTCTTAATTCTATTTGATTCTTGATTTTTATTTTACAACAATTTACTTGCCCTCTCACCTATGATTAGCCACTGTTTTACGCGAATGAGAGTTGTTTTGGAGACTACATGTCAATTTCCGTCGATACGCCATGGATGCATTCTTTAGCTCCCTCGTTTGGTTTAAACGACTTTTGTGAAAGTTAGAAGGTTCCTACCCTATATCATTCTTCATCCTAACCGTTGGTTAAATTTGAATAGGGATGTGATCGAAATAAATTCAATTCCGTCATTACGCCATGTTATGTTGCTTCAGCTGCCCCTTTGAGTGTACTTCTGGTGAAAGATTGTAGAATGATCAACCGTACGCCTTTCCATACAAAAAACCCATATTTACCTTTATAAACTTGTTACTCCATTGGCTTCAGTGTGAATGTGTCCTCCTTGCCAACTTATGAAATAAGTACTCGTCGCACGACCAGGCAATTTAAGCGAATATTACAGTTACCACATAGATTAGTTGGAGTAATTGGAGTGTTTTTTGTCTTCCTATATCGTGATGTTTTGGTTAATATACTTGAATAGATCCAAATAAATGCTTTCAAACAAAAATAACCTTAGGGATACTTTTTTATAAACTTCTAAAGGCTACGTGAGATCAGTAGGATTCAAGTGGGGGGGGGGTATTTGATGACATCAAATAACATTTATTTTATAGCATCATATATCCATTTTATTAAACCCATTTTATATATTTATGCAAAAAATTGTTATTTTAATCGTTATATTTTGAGAATTTGCAGTAATTATGAGTTACATGTGAATATTATCTAAAAGCGCGCAATCTGGAGCTTAAACAGGAATTTGAAATTAATGATTTTGGCAACCTTTTACGCCTTACCATTAATGAAGATATGGTTATCCGTGCCGCACCACCAAAGACCACAAAGGAATAAAGAGCACTAAACGCCGTATCTAGAGAGAACCCAATACGCCGTATTCAAGATAATGTATACTAAATATTCTGGAGAGATTATCAAACGTGGTTGCCCTACTCTAAAATACTCTAAATACGCCGTATCCAATCCCTTGGATACGCCGTATCGAACCGACTTCCAGACCCACTATAAATACAAAATAACTCAAAAACAGAGTATTGAGTGACCTAATCATATTCTTGATACCTAAACCCTAAAAGTCGATTTCAGAGGAAAAAAAGAGCAATAGAGTCAAGAAAGCTAACCATTCCATAGGAGACATCGTGTAATTTTATATACTTATAATCATAGTGTTTGGTATCATTCGTTAACTCGGGTTAGTTTTTAACTTGCTAAATAGTATGCTCTTGTATTTATTATGACGTTTGAAGGCTAATACCTCGGCTATTAGACCATTATTGTTATAAAGATCTAAAAGTTTGGTATTTGTTTTATCTCGTTTCTTGATTATATCATGAATAATTGTTTATGTTTTATCATTTATACTTTTAACAAGCCTTTTGTATAGACCTTATCATTCAACATAATTTAGGATACAGCAACCAGTAATACTAGAGTCTGGGTTAGCTCTCCATATTGTAATTTATACATCTAGAATCATAGTATCATAAATATATGTCCTGCTAAATCCTGTGACAATATGATGCTTCGGCTTACTAGTTAATTGGATATTTGCAATGGTGGTATTGATCGCGTTATGACTAGAAGGCGACCCTAGATATCAAAACAAATAACTTCTTATTCAGTTGGATAGTTTAGACAAGTGGACTACTATTGTATAAATCACCAATTATGCTAAGTGGGTTAGCTTAATAAGCTAGAGTTTAACAAGGATCAGCCATGCATTAATCCTAAATAGATTATAATCACAAATAAGATCTATATCGGATGCTTTAATTGTTCATATTAATGTATCTATGAATTAAGATGGAATTTAAAACCACCTAAGTTTAATAATGATATACCCTTTGCGAAAGAATAAACCATTGCACTCAATAAACATACGCCAAACATTAAATTTGGTATTAATAATGGTAATACAATTTTTCTTATATTTTCTCAAACCGCTCTACTCTTCTTCTTATTATCTTTTTTGTAATTTGACTTGCGACGGTTAAAGTGCATTGAATTGATGAAAGTCACCAACCCAAACCCGTGCTATACCCTCAGGCTGAAAAACCTATTATCTCGTTAGAATTAGATTAAAAACGACATAGGTTTAGAATAGAATAGAATTAACATAATTGATAACCAAATTATAATTAAATTGATAATTTAACATCGCTTTAAGTGTTCGCCCCTACATGGCTTTTAAAGTGTTGTTTTTGGTTTAGGTCGCAAAATATAATTTTAAACTTAAATCATAAAAATATACACCACACAACCGAACACATCAAGAGTTGTAAGAGATGATAGAGTTGTTGTGTCAAATGGTTGAGAGAGGCCACTGTTTATAAGCTAAATTCGAGTGAAGTGCAGCTCACTTTGGTACTTGGTGCCAAAGTTTCATAAAATGCTTGGAATAGTAAACTACACAAGCTGGGTAAAAAGTGCGGCGTGCATGGCTTGAACGAGTTTGACTCTCTGAAAAAACCTGACAGCAACTTTGGTCTTTACTTTAGACATATTTCTTTTCTTTATTTAGCTACTTTCTATTGATGTACACTTTATCTTTTTCATCTTGGCTCAAATGATCTTATAAGTGAACCTGCAACAAATACATGCTATAAGTATCAAAAGTTACGAGAATTGCCAAATAAAATATACAAACAACGCCACAAAAATAGGTACAATTAATGCGTATTCAATCCCCCACCTAATTATAGGTATTCTCTTATAAAAGATGGATGATTTCGTGTATAGATTACCTATGTGTTCCAATTCTTCCTTATGGGGAATTTGTAAAATACCAGCATCCAATCCTCATTCTTCAACCTCCTTCTATTATCTCTTGCTAGGATAGCTTCATTCTATAACATCTTATAAAAATTTTCCTAGATCAGAATTCTTCTTCCAAACAGATGGTTCACTGGAGGGGTGAAACCTAGTACGGTCCACTGCATCATCGGATTGCAAGTCCAACTAGTTGAAAGATTCCAAAGGAGTTTTAGTTAACGATAGAACCTTGTAGTCATTTGGTGAAGGTTTTGGTGAAATGGATTTCGAGTTCCCGATAGTGAAGAGCGAAATAGCCAATGGACATTTTAACAACAAACCAAAACATAAAGAAAAGATAAACTATGAGAAAGCTACTAAAAAGAAAAAAACTCACTTGATAGGAATCTAGTGAGTAGATCTAAGCTAATATAAATTGAAACCTAAAACTATTCTCCAGCCGCGACCTAAAAACTTGATCAGCGGCGGGTAGAACACCAAAGTTTTAGAACCCTCATAGCAGTATAAACATACCATTGTAGTGTAGTATATGGGCAAGACCGGGAGTTTGATCGTTCTCATAAAGAATATGAGGTAGGTTCAAAATGTGTTCGCCAAATCTAAGGGTTAAGGGATGATTCTTTTTGTAATTTTAAATTTTATGAAATTAATTTGAATCAATAGTTTAAGAGGGGGTTTAAACTAAGTTAAATCTACTCCTAATACGCAAGGAATTGAAAATGTAAACTCATGATATGGGAAAAAGCTGTCACTTAAATATATACTACTCCCTAAGTTACTCTATCCTAATCTTATTGTGTTTGTCACACCTTGCTAGGGACCAAAAAAATTGTTGGGAAAACAAAGAATATTCCACTTTCTATTAGTGGTTTGATAGTCTCGTCACGCTTATATGCTAGCCTAAGCGAACAACACATGTTAGATTGCCTATGGATATACCTAATGTCACACCACTAAAATATCGCAGTGGTAAGGTAACCGGGGCAAAACATCAATATGGCGTATCCGCCCTATACCATACAGCGTATTGAATGTTTGGACGTTTTTAGTCTTTATTTTATTGCACTTTAAAATCATTATTGTTAGTTCTGGCAATGCAGCGTATTCACTAACCTAATACGCCGTATTCATCAGACTGATCTGTAATTAGTTTGTTTAGTTTAGTTTAAATTAACCGTAGATACCAAGATAGGAATGCACCTGTTTTTCCTATATTTTTTATAGGAACTCATGAAAGAAATATAGACGAAGTTAGTGGAATGCCTATTTTCTGGAATTCTATGTGTGTGTTGTTCGTGCTAGGTATCAGACGCTTTTCTAGCCCAAAATCTCGCTCATAAACACAACTTGGAGAATCTACCGAGCACATATCAGGGGAGTTTCTCATTCTAATTCTTTTTAAATTCCCCTATTTAACGTTTTATATATACAATGAGGTCGTTGTATAATTTAAGTGGGGTTAAAATTAGAATGTTTACTTGTCCTAATTTTCTCATTAAAATGCTTAAATTATGCTCAAATTTAAAAAAAATCAAGCATACTTTTGTGAAATTTCTTGATACATAACTCGCACACTATAACCCTTGTTAGATATTGTGAGGATTTAGCCTTTTCGTTTCTAAATGTTTACCCAAATTCTACAAAATATGAGTGTGCCGATGATGTTTTAGATTTTAGAACTTGGCTTGGTATATCACTCAAGACCACAATGATGAGTACTATGGATTTAGGATTACACCCAAATCGCCTTTACATGTTGCTTATTAACTAACTACACCGGTTAGTTAACCTCCCTGTTTAAACCCTTTTCTACTCTCATCTTTAGAGTGATTGTGGAAAACTAGAAGGGGGTTGAATAGTTAACCACTTTTTAATTTAAGGTTTTAAGGTGTTTGTAAAAATTCTAGATTCAACTTTATTTGAATTCAACACTTGCACAATATGAACAATATACTTATCAAAACAATTAATAGGATAGTATAAGAGAATAATGTAAGACAAGAGATAAGAGTAAGAACAATCAAACAACAACGCGAGGATTTATAGTGGTTCGGCAACGAAGTACTTCCTCGCCTTACTCCACTCCTCGAGCACCTAACTCGAGAGTTTTCTTCACTATGTCAACAAGCTCCCTTATGGCGGAGAAAACCTTACACAACTTTTGCTTATCTTGATTTTTGACACTAAGCTAGATGTCAAGTTCTAATCTTAGCCAGAACCAATCTACCACAACTTCACAACTTCACTACACAGCTTTGCTTAACAACTTGATCAGGACTACACAACTTCTTCACACTTTAGTTTTCTTCACACCACTACTTCACCAAGCCACTACTATAATAACATCTAACTAACACTACTCGGAAAGATCACCAAGATCCAACTATACTTACAACAATCACCTAGATCTAGCAACTACACAACTTTACAAGATTTAAAAATGATTTAAAGTTATGATATGGATGCAATAAGATTGCAACAACACGCAAAGGTGTAATACTTCTTCACTTGATGATGGAAGTATTCTTCTCTTGCACTTGAGGAATTGAGCTTAGATTACTTGGAAACAAAGCTTTATGATTAAATGATCAAAGGATTTTAATGAGATGTGTGGGCTATTTTTGATCAGAAAGAATGATTGTAAAAGGTGAGAAAATAGTGAGGAATAGTCAGGAATTTATAGGACTTTCTGGGGGAGCGTCTACCTATGGGCGGTCCCCAGTTTGTCCTTTTGTGTAGGGAGAATTTTTTGGATCTTTCTAGCCATTTTAAGTCTGAAAATTTGAATTTCAAAATGTTTATTTTGAATAAAATATTTCTTTTAGTTGTAGAAAATGTTTTGTAATGTTTATAAAAATGTTTACAACATTTTATAAAAGTGTAAGGTTGAATAAAAGTTTCCTTTGATCATAAAATGCATTAAGCATTTATTTATTCATACCTTTAAGTAAAATTTACTACTAATTACTTGTTTACGTTTAATTTTACATTGAACGTTTTTATATTTTGTGATTTTCAAAACGTATGATTATCAAAACGTAAAGATGTGAAAAATATTAATAATGTTTTAGGCATTATTTCTATCAACAATCTCCCCCTTTTTGATGATTATAAAATTTAAAACTCATTATATGTAAAAAAAACTAAAAAAAAAATTATTTTTAAACAAGTATTTAGTAAGTTTTATGTCATTTCTCCCCGTTTTTGTAGAATCAAAAAGGCATCGTCGAGAATTGCTAGTAAATCCGTTGAATAAAATGCTCCCCCTTGTTTGAGGCACCAAGGAAACGACTATGGTTTCTTGGCTACAACGAGTTAGACAAACAAATAGTTTCCTAACATGTGACAAGAAAGAAGAAAAATATACAAGTGCAACAAACATCAAAGCAAAGATACTTTATCTCATTTAAGACAATGTGTGTGAAGTTTTTTTTGGGGGGGGGGGGGGGGGGGGGGGGGGGGGGGGGGGGATTTTTTTTTTTGTGGGGGGGGGGGGGGGGGGGGGGGGGGGGGGGGGGGTAAAAAATTTGTTTTTTTTTTTAACAACACAAGCATACATAAAAAGAAAAACAAATATGCTTTAGAAGCATATTAATACATAAAAAAATCCTAAATAGCCATAGAAGGATTTTTGACTTGCTTGCGACACAAAAGGGTTTGACGATTATTTGTAGGCATATTACGAGATTAGTTGGTTGTTGATGGAGAGTTTGGAGTGGAGGCGGTTGTGGAAGGGTAATCTCTTTGAACTCTAGGTGGTGGATGTGGTCGAGTGAGGAGGAATTTAATCCAATTGATATCCTCACTTAAAGCAAGGAATTGTTTTTGGATGAAGATGCAACAAGGGCAATACCCAACATGGGTTTCAACTTGGTTAATGTTAAGGGTGTGTGGTAGGTTTAGAGAGTAAGGTGATGAGGGAATGTTGTTTTGCTGTTAAGAGAGATGCATGGCTAAGAGATTTTAATAGGTCCTTGTAGTTGATTAATGTCCATCAACTAGTATTTCACTACTTGGAGATAGAGGTGGTATGTGTTGAGTTTGGTTGTCACTTTGAGGTGGAGCTTGAGTGCGAGTAACGTGTGAATTGATGGGTGAGATGGGAAATGGAGGATGTGAGACAAGTTGTGGTGATGTGGGAGTGTCCTTAATGTAAGGATTTGGTAATGCTTTGATTTGGTGATGTTTTCTTGAGATGGTTCTATGAAGAGAGTGAGTGGTTTTAGCAATTGGTGCGTGAAATTTACATTGAGCTTATTGGATGTGTTACAAGGGTTTAGTTTCTTCTTCCAAATGGGTTTCACACTTATTTTGGCTACCCTTGATGGTTTAGATGTGGGTTTGTTAGGAGATGTCATTGGTGAGGATGATTGTGATGATGAAGGTTGAGAATGTATTTATAGTGAAGGAAATGGGTTTAAATAGGAAGAATGAAACATTTAAAGGATCAAATCCCAAGAATGTTTTTGAATTTAGGGAAATAATAAGCTAATCTAGAGGTATTTGGTCAAACAAGGATGAAAATACTGTTTTACCCGTGACTGTCTAGGCCGGTCCCCTTAAAGATAAGGGGACCGCCCTTTATGATTTAAGGGGGCCGCCTGCTCCTAATTCTTAGATTTCCCAAAAATCGATTTTTCTTAAAATTTTGTGTGAGGGTTTCTGTTTTAGTGGTTAATTTGTAGCAAGTCCATCCTTTTATGGCAATTAAGATTTTTTTAGCACATAACAATTAAGCATTTAACATTCTACATATATATGACAAGTTGTAGGATAAAAACTATTTTGTAACACCCCATTTTACATAAGCAGCGTAACCTAATCTGGGTATTACTTCAAGGTACAACAATCATAATCATAGAAAACGAATCAAAAAGAGTCGTTTTTGAAAATAAGTCATCATTCATTATTTCTTCAGAGTTTTTACAAATGAGAGGTTCCCAAAATCTAAACAATAAAGTTTGAATGATAACGGTTTTTCCATCTTCATGTCCTCTCTACTCCGTGCCATTAGTACACTGAGATAAAACATGCTAAACAGTCAACAGCAAAGGTTTAATGAAATCCATAGGTTAAGTAATATAAATTTGAATGCAAATTGCGATATTGGGATATCATTGATATACACCCGTTATGAAAAACATAATTAATATTGCCATAGCACATGAAACCGAAGCTAGGTATGGTTATACGTTATTGCCCCTACGTGGTACCTTAGCCAAAATACCCGCGTGATTTCTAATAATGTGCAATTTGGTTATCGTAAATTGGATACACCAACGGGAGACCAGCCCAAATAGATCTATGTCACCAACATCCGCGCATACTACAGAAGTAATTAAACGGTTCAAGATTTTGTGGGACTTAAAGTCAAAAACATTTTGTTAACATAGCAATAGTAAAAAGAAAGTACAAACATAAAATAATTGCATTCATGTTTATAGCATGTACAACCTCGCGGGTTTAAAAAAAGTTGAATGCGAGCTATGAAATCACCTGAAATGGTATAGGGGAAATTAGATAGCAAATGTAAATGGAACGAAAGTAACGGCTTATCACAGGCACCTGGGGTAATATATCAAGTCTATAGTTTGATTTAATATGTTTTTTACATTATAATGAAAATCATCTTAGATTGAAATGTTTATGGAGTTGTATCATCGTCGTACATCCATAATTCAAGGTCATACAGTAAAACGTTTGAGAGCGTAGGGCACTTAAAACGAAAACCCCACAACTCAGTCAAAACGCAATAACCAAGATGAAACCTCTATAATTCTAAAGCTCCCTAGTATTGTGATACAAAATAAATTGGTTTTAAGCGTTTTTGCTCAATAAACTGGAAATGTTTAAGCACGTCAAGTGTAAATTAAAGTTATGTATTGTAACGTTTTTTGAATACATTTTAAACTTTATCAAAAATGTTTACATTTTAGATCCTAGGATGAAAAGTGGCAAAATATACCTTGGAGTTTGCATTTTTTACGACTTTGGCCCTTCACTTTAAAAATATACCAAGTAAACCTTGACTTTGAAAAGTGGACATAATAGATCCCCCGTAGTATAACTTTGATAAAATGAATTTTATAGTCCATTCAGTTTATAAGTTACCGAAAGTTACGATATATACCCCCTAGCATTGATTAAAATACAAAACGTGTCCAAAATGCCATGCAAGCTTAATTAACATTTCATTAGAACATATTAATAAGTTATAATAAACTAAATTATGAAATTAACACAACGCAAGATTTAAATTAATGATTCGTTAACTATGAAACAAAACGGTCATATTAGGTTTAAAATGAAAACGCGCGGGTTTTAAGTTCAAATTCTTTCATGACTTATCAAAGCACTTATTTTAACATTATATAAGCTTATTAGGATAGATTATAACAATAGTTTACAAGTTTAGCTCATAGATTAAGTAAAAACATGAAATTAGGGTTTCGGGTGTACGGTTTTTGATCAAAAAGTAAAACACATAGGTTTTTGATTTCAAAGCTTGTATATTATGGATTGTTAAGCATGATCAAATGAACAATATAAGGTAGGAATACATAAATAGAGCATATAGTAACTTGGTCTTGAGCTTATAGCTTAGAAATGGGTCAGAATCGGGACTTTTAGCTTCGTACGCCTAGAATAACGACTCCAGGGCTTTTTTTTTTTTTTTTTTTTCATTTCTTGGTTTCTTTTGCTTCCTTTCTGAACTTTAGCCTTATAAGACCTCTAGAGTCTGCTTAGAGTAAAGGATTGCTTTCTATGTAAGGGTTTAAAGATGAGGAATGGGGATGAAGAAAAAAGAAGTGTTATGGTTCCTATTTATAGGCGAATTGAACTTGGAGGCCAAGGGAGGTTGTGTAATCTGGTTAGGACATGTAGGAGGTCTAGAGGGTGATGAGGAGTGTCTATAGGATGTTTTGGTTAAGCTAGAAACTAGCTAGAATGAGTTGGATACTCCTTTGCATGTCGCGGATAAGAAACGAAAACAAGACATGTGATTCAATTTTATACTATATAAGAAAGATATTTGAAAGAGGAGGTGCTGTAAGCAGGTAGAGGAGGTAAGTTTTCTTGACATCAGGAGCATTGGTTTCAATAAAATTAATTTTAAATGGGTCATTTTGCAAAGGTTTTTGATTTCGGGTACATTAGGGCTTAATTAGGGTTTTCAAGCTTGAATTTCGTGTACATTTGATTAGGAATGATAGGTTACTGATCCTAAGCACTAAAATAAGTAATATAATTTTTTTCCCAAAAAAGTTGATAGGTGGTTTGGGATAAAAAATGGGTAGAAAAATTAGTAAACGGGTCAAAATTTACAATTAGGGCATATTATGGGTTTCTACTTTGTTTCATGTACATTGTTTTTAATATGTGAAATGATGATGGAAACATGATTAAGAAAGTTGTAATTTATCTTATTACCAACTTATTTGAGAGTTGGTTTAGTTTATCATGGAAAAAAAATGAAGAAACGAGTCATGGTTTAGAAACTAGCTCGGTTTTAGGGTTTAGGGTTTTGAATTAGGGTTTTGAGTACAAAAAGATGTATGAAAGCTTATGAATAGAATATTTAGGGTTTATACATTGTAGAATGAGTGTAGTAGCTTGCACACAAGTGATGGTGAAGAAATTAGAATGAAAACGGAGGTAAAACGGCTATTTTGGAGATCATGCTTAATGACTTGTACATTGAGCTTTTAGAGACTTGTACTTTGACTTGAAGAGATTTTATATTTCAAATGAGATGTTATGTAGCTTTTTAATTCACTTTAGATGTTAATCCTTCATGGAATTAGGGTTTAGAGGCATCCGATAATGGTTTAAAGCCCGTTTTGATATAACGTTGCGAATGGTACATTATAGGAATAATGTACTTTGTAAAAATGATATTATGATATTAACTTGATATATTATGATGATTGCTTGACATATATGAAGATAGGATTGCCATAGATAGGTTGCCTGAGCCCGTTAACTTTAGTTATGCAAGAAATGTTGCATATTGAGATATTGGCAAAGTAAGTAATTTAATAAAGCGAAAAATTTCCCTGAAAAATGTGAGTTTATATATAATTGATAGATTGTACATCATCTAACTTAATAGATGGATATTTACATTTATGAAAATTGAGGGTTGTTATAGTTTACAAGGGCACTTGATTGATTGTTCAAGATTAAAATGGTCAAAAACGAGTAAACGGGTCGAATGATCCATTTAGGTACGTTTAGGGTTTCTCGAATTCAATTTACGTATAGATGAAATGAGATGATGAAATAATGATTGAATATGATTGACAGGATTGTAAAATAAGTTATTACAACTTATTTGAGTGTTGGTTGAGGTTTAAAATGGATAAAAATTGATAATCGGGTCATGGTTTACTATTTAGCTTGGGTTAGGGTTTCTAATCTTGGTTTCTTGTAATTTTATGAAATGAGAATGATTATGGATTGAAAATGTAATGCATGACTTGCTTGTAACTTGTACTTGATAGATTGTACAAGATTACTTAGGAAAATAGAGTTAAAACGGCTATTTTGGATATCGTGCTTTAATGACTTATACATTATGTTAGGATTAATAAAAAGACTCAGTCACCCCATGTATTTTCATGTTTAGCATAGCTCGTAGTTTTATTAAGTAATATTTTGATGATCCATGCCATGAACTTCTCCATAAAGTCTACATTTCACAGGGATCATCTTCAAATGTACACAAACGATTACAAGAACTATGGCGTCTGTAGACAACACTTCAGGCCCCGTTCCTTAAAGAAAAGAAAGGTGTACGCTTCAGTGCGCTTTATCTTCAAAAGCAGAGAAATCTTTTTGTTTTTGACCATTCTCATCAACAATGATATGTTCACACATGCTCGGATATTATTCAAGTGGATCAACATACATTAACTTGTATTTTAGCTCACTTGGTTAATAAAAAATGGCAATCACAATGCAATTTTTGAAGGGGAGAAAAGTGAGCAAAATATGGTCAAAAGTTGATTTTTTTTCAAATGGTCAATATGGCTTCTGAACATAGTAGTTCAGGACCCGCACTTTATGAAATGACTCCTGCAACAATCAGTTCAGGACTCGTGCGAAACCCTCCTCCTTTAACACCGTTTGTACCACCTCCAAGAAGTGATTGGGATCTTTTGTTTCAACCGATGTTTGATGAATTACTCACTCCTCCACCCAGTGTTGATTACCCAGCCACTGAAGTCATTGCTCCAATTCATGAAGTAGTTGCTCCAGTTTCCGCTGTATCAATCGGTTCACCTTCTTCAACAAATGTTGACCAAGATGCACCATCACCAAGTAACTCTCAAACAACACCTGAAACTCAACCTCCCGTCATTCCTAACGATGTTGAAGAAGACAATCATGATATTGAAGTTGCACATATGGGTAATGATCCGTACTTTGGTATCCCAATTCCAGAAGTTCCTTCTGATCAATCTTCATCGTCGGATATTTCTCATACAATTGTGCATCCCGATCACCAAATTTCTGAACATAATAGCAAATGGACTAAGGATCATCCACTTGAAAATATAATCGGTGAACTTGATAGACCAGTTTCCATAAGGATGCAATTACATGAGTAAGCTCTTTTCTGTTACTACGATGCTTTCCTCACTAGATTAAACTGATTTTTTTTTTATTTAGAAACCCCAGACGTATAAAGAAATGCTTTGACTCAATCCTGTTTGATCAAATCAATGCAATGAAAGAGCTCAATGAGTTCGACTCCTTGGAGTATAAGAAAAGGCTACAGTTAGAATTGCTTTACTGAATAGATCTTAACCTTACACTTGCAAAGAGTTTGCTCCGATAGATAATTCTAAAGCAGACAATAATGAAACACTGATGTAATCACTATCGATTAAGTGGAATCTAACAAATAATGCAATAAGAAGAAAATATTGAATATCACAAAAGAACTTTTATATTAATCTTTGAATCTGCCTAAGGTTCCAGATTACAAACTCTGATTACTCTTTCATACTCTATGATCTTGTGTAAACTATATCTACTACTATTCCTAGGGTTATCCTTTTATAGACTAAGGAAAACCCTAAAAAAAATTTGGGCTTTACAACACGTTGTATAAAGATAATCCATATCCTTTCCTAAGATAATCTCATGCATATCTTTAACTTTAACTAAGTTTCTCATCTTCTGCGTAAGCAACTTAACTTAAAAATTACAAAAGCATATTACTATTTAACACTACCATACTAGACTATACGATAACCTTCTACCATTACTAACTATAGTAACTAGCAGAACTAATTATAATACACTACAGAAATAAGTCATTATACAAAATTCCTAACAATCCCACCCCTAAACTAAACTCACTTGTTTAACTTTCAAGTTTCTCAGCTTGGAGTCTTTTTGAAGGATTGAAACCAAACACGTTTTTTAAAGTCCTTAGCTTCTTTTGTCTTTTAGTCTTTGTCATTCTCATTCATCACAGCTACACACAACATTGTGTCAACTAAGTAGGCTTTGTAGTTTGGCAAAACTACCAGCCATCAACGGATTTGATGTCTTTTACTATGAGCCATTTGTGCTATTGGAATAGTCAATGCTTCATTTTAATATACAAGGTGCATTGATAACCTTACAGTTTTTAGCAAACCATCACAATCAACGGATTTGAATCTCTTTTACCCAGTAGCCGTGTTAGAGCTCTGGGAGTATCTTATGCTTTACGTTGCAGTAACTATGGTGCATTGACAATACAAAACAGTTTTTTGGTAAACAGTCAACTATTAACTGATTTGAAAGTCTTTACCAAAGCTGTTTGCCTTTGGACTAGCCAGTTCTTATGCCTATTAAGCATGGGTGAACTGATGACCCATTGTTTGATGTGATGGTTAGCGCAACACCCAAAACCCTTCCACTTCCATATAGTCCATAGTTTTCCCAAAAATATGCTCACTTCTACTGAGGACTCCCATCACTTTCTTATCCCACTTGCTTCTTCAATCTTCTTCAAGATTTGATAACAAACTTCAATCCAATGTCCCCATCTGAGCAAACTTCATCCATTGTTCCATCTAGAAGCTTCATCTTTAGCATTACTTGGCAAGCATCTTTTGACAAAGGATATTTTCTATCTGCTAACATATATATAGTAGATGCATCCAATGTTAGGCAATGTACTGCACAAGTAGGATAGTACCTCCAATTAATTATCTTCTGTTGAAGTGGCAAACTCCAGATTGCATCATCACTAAGAGGTGGATCAAACATGGTCTTGAGATCACCCCAAAGTACTCTGTCATACATCTCTTCAGGTCTATTTGCCCCATACTTCTTTATCACCAATCTGTACAACTCTATAAGATCGTCTCTTGAAAAGTCTTTAAGTATGGCTCCAAAACTCATATAAATTTTATCAGAACCATCTCTTCTTATGATCTGATAAGCAGCCTTTTGACTTGATTGAGAAATGATCTTCCAATTAACAATAGTAGGAGGTTTTGTAGCAGTTGGAATAACATCTACTCCAATCTCTGATTCTGATGAAGCATCTTTGACTTTATCTTTCATAAATGCTTCTCTTTCATTGTTAAACTCATCTTGTGCAGTCTTGGCAATATTTATTCCCTTTCTTGCCTTTTGCTTCCTTCTCTTTCCTGTTTTCTTAACTAGCACTTCAGCTTCTTCTTCCTTTACAACTTCATCTTTTCCCTTTGTGATTGAAGCATCCTCAATGTCAATCTTCTGTTTCTTTGAAGTTTCTTGTTCTAGCTGTAATCCATGTATTTTCACTCTGGCTTCAGTTTCCATGGGCACAAAGCTTTCAATATTCTTCATCAGCTTTTCAAATTCAGTCTTCAACTCTTCAAAAGAAAGCTTTTTCAATTGAGACAATTTCCATGAGCTCTGATTCTTGATGAAGGTACTCATGTACTCTCTTTGTTGTGCTTGTTTCATTGGCTTACTCCTTTTTGCTTTAGCTTTTTGTTCAGCATAGAACTTCTTCTTCTCATTTATCATTTCCACCATTCTTTTTTGCAAAATCATCATTGCTTATACTTTCTCCCTGGAGACTCTTGACTACCTCTGTATTAGCTTCCAGTTTTGTCCTAATGGTGTCCCAATATTCTTCAGTATAGAACTGTGTAGCTTCTTGAACTTCAACCTTTCTTTTCAGTTGTTGCTCTGACAATTCTTGTTCTTCCTGCACTCTTTTGGCTACCATCTTATCTAAATGAATCTGTTTTGCAACTTCTTCATCCATTGGAGCTTGCAATCTTATAACCTCTTCTAATCCAACTTCTTCTTGTCTTATTTGTTCTTTAGTCTTATGAGTAGCCTGGATATCCTCTTCAACCATCTGAGCTTTTCCTTCCCTTTGACCCTTTTTAGGAGAAAGAATTATACTAGAAGTACTAATTGATGTTCTACCAGTATCAACTTTAGTACTACCAGTATTAACATCTTCAATACCAGTATTAATCTCAACTCTACCAGTATTAATCTCATCCTCAGCATCCAATCCAGTATTAATGTTTTTAGCCATTGACCTTGCTCTCCTCCTATATCTCTTGCCCTTATCAGTCGATTTTGCTTTGCTTACACCCTGAGAAGCAACCTTTGACAAAGTTTTGGCTGCCTCCAAGATTGTAGGACTGATTTCTTCTTCTTGAGCTTCCCCTGAAGCTTTTGTAGGAGTAACAAAATCTGCTAACTTCTCTTTCATGGATTCTCTTACCAAAGAAACTAGAGGATCATCATCAATATCCTGAATTATCCTCCCCTGATCCTCTGGTTCTTCACCCTCTGATTCAGACACAATTACCTTCTTGGATTTCCTCTTCAAAGCCACTTCCAGGGTTTTCACCTTCTTAACCAGTGTAAGTACAGCATTCCCTAGAGTCTGTTTGGTCTCCTTCAACTCCTTCTCCAAACTACCAATCCTGTTTACCAACTTAGGTACAAGTACCATCAATTCCTTGAGTTGCACACTGTCCTCAGCACTTCCTGATGTGTTACCTTCAGGGAGAGGTGCTTCATAGGACCTAGGTGGTGAGTAATGAGGTGGTGAGTAAGGTGGTGATTGAGGTGGTGATTAAGGTGGTGATTGAGGTGGTGATTGAGGTGGTGAGTGAGGTGGTGAGTGAGGTGGTGAGTAAGGTGGTGATTAAGGTGGGTGATAAGGTGAGTTATTGAGATAGGTGAATGAATGGTGAATTGATGTTGGTGGGATGTGGATGGTAGTGGACAACAGGTGAGGGATGGGGTGCAGCTGGTTGTGCTTGATCTCCACCTTGATCCATAGCTGCATAACTCCTCGTGTTTAAGGTCATTGTACGACGTTATGTAATTTCACAATTTATTTTTAGGGTTTTACCGTTGCTCTAAATCGTGAATCGTAAGCTAAATCGCGTAAACTAAAAAAGATCATTCAATGAAAACGAGGCAATAAATGATTAAATGTTTACATCAATCAAGTGTTAAATGATTATTATGAGGATAATTATCAACTTTGTTCATCTTATTTTTATTGGTTACGTAAGTGCATAAGTTTCGCGATAAAATAGAGTTTTCGGCATCCCGTAATCACCAAAACCTAACTAGCTTAAACAATACCCACGATTATACCCAATACACAAAATAATCAATATAACATCACTTATATGAGTATGTGGCCGAATTTTAGGAGATAAGACCAAGTATTATCTTGTTTGCAAGACACTTGCCCTAAATATCTAGATATTATAGGGAACCATTTCACTTACACATGAGTTAGTAAGTGACCATGGTTAGGTTAGATTAGATATTTTCATTATATAAGCTAGCAAGTAACACATAGATGTTCATTTCCAAGGTGTAAACAAAACACAATCTCTCCCTTTCTCTCTTATACACCCCACGGCTCAAAACCCTTAACAAACACAATCCATAGTTTGATTTTCTTTCACCATATTAGTGTTTACATATCATACTTAAGGTATTCTAAGATATTTGAAGGATTGGTTAAAGCTGTTAAAGGGTTTTTAAAAAAGATATTGCAAGATTAGGGTTTTGATTGAAATTAGAGTTATTGCACCTAATATTTTCAAGCCAAGGTTGTTAATCACAAGGGTGTGATTGTTATTCTCTTCTCTACTCATCCACACAAGGTTATATATAAGGCTTTATCTTTTCATAACTAAGATTTTATGTGTTCATATGTTATATTTAGCTAAATCACCATCTAGGATACTTTTGAATATGTAAAATGAATATTTACTTATGATTAATGTTTTATGAACTTATTTACATGTCACATGGATGCTAATATGATGTTAAAAGGGATGTATAAGTGTTTTAACATGTTGTTTAAGTATAAAACATGTTTATGAGCAAATTAGGGTTTCTAAAGTTAACTTATGAGTTACAAGTGAAAATGGTAGTTAAACTTGTTATCTTGAACACACTTGAGTAAAGTATGATCTAATGGACTTTATATATGTAAAACATAAGATAGAAATGTTGTGAAGTAGTTGTAATAAGGTGTTGAATCTTAATGGTACAAAAATCAAGCTTAAAACATGTCTAAATCACAAAACTTCAAACTTTCTGTTTTGGTTCGATTTTAGAAGCAGCCATATTATGTTTTATAAAGATAGTACATCTCATAAGGATTCCAAAATGATAAGAAAACACGAAAAACGGATTAATAACGAAGAAGATACACTAGTACGAGTTACCGACGCTAAATACTATAAAAAATTTTATAAAAAAGTTTCTATTCATCAGAAACATATACTAGAAAACATCAATAATATGATAAAACATTTCAATTACGAGAAACGTGTTCGAAGAATCGCTAAAAACGGTGCTATAACGAATAAGATACGGCTAAAACGGGTTTTACGTTAATTAAAGTATAAAAATGATTTTAAAAGCTGATATAACATAAAGCACTAATTCATCACAGAATCTCAAAAAACATAAAAAATATTATGATCACTCGTCTTAATACGAAAGCGTGGGCGTAAGAAACGCGAGAAACGGACTTAAAACGACAAAGTTATGTCATTTTTGCTAAAGGCGTAATTATAAACGTTTTTACTTTATAAATACGATTTCACTTAAACGATTAGATGGTGATATAGCTATATAGAAATATATATGTTATTAGTTATCAAAGTGCTATATTACTAGGGAATTTCATAATGAGGCTTCTTCGGATGGCGTATTGACGAGTTGTTGGATTTACGATTTAAAGTGTCCTAACTCCTCGTACGTCATGTCATGACCTCTTAAATTATGATAGCCCGAACGATAGTACGATGATAACTATATAGGATTATATATGGTTGTTGTTAGACAACGTACTTGAATACTGATTCGACCTATATTAACTAGGTTGCATTCGGGCGTTAGCGTGACGCGTTTTTATTTGGGATATTTTATTATCAATTTACTCACTCAAGGTGAGTTCATAGCCCCATGTTTTACAATTATTGATTTACAAGTTTTTGGGGTGAGAAACATATGCATGTTTTACAAATTGGACGCAAGTGTACATTTTATCATGATTACGTTTTGCCTAAGTAGCGATAACCCACTATGCCCATGAATCATGAACTGTCAATTACTGGAATGTGAGCGCGAATGATTATAGATAGATCTATTTGGGATTGACCTCCCCGTTCGGGTGACTAGCTATCACTGGAAACGAACGTATATCATGTCGGATTTTGGATGTTACGGGTTGAACATCGTCACGGGCAATGTAGGCAATATTTATATATTGTATTCATTTATGTCGAGCTTCGGTGTCATGAGCTTAGGAAAACGTAATTACATTTTGTGATGTCTGCATCTGTTGCATTATCACGGGGAAAGTCTTGCGGTCCTGCTTATACATTTACATAAACCTATGAAATTCACCAACTTTAAGTTGACGTTTTAAATGCAATGTGTTTTTAGGAGATCATTAGGGCACGGGGTGCAAAAGGGATACATTGGTGGTTATGTTTTGGATGTCCTGCATTAAAGATTTAGTCGCATTACATTTTGTATATCTGTTATGGGCTAGAAATCTTTGTAATAATAACAAGTAAACAAGTGAAGCTTCGAACTTTTGTAAACATTTTGTTAAATCCAATGTATCAGTTTTAAAACGAATTTTAATTGTCGTTCATTATATATCTTATGCTAGTGATCTGAGAAGTAACACGCCCCGGACCCTTATTCCGCTGCGACCCAATTTGGGGGTGTTACAATATTAAAGTTGATACTGGTAGAACATCAATTAGTACTTCTAGTATAATTCTTTCTCCTAAAAAGGGTCAAAGGGAAGGAAAAGCTTAGATGGTTGAAGAGGATATCCAGGCTACTCATAAGACTAAAGAACAAATAAGACAAGAAGAAGCTGGATTGGAAGAGGCTATAAGACAGCAAGATCAAATGGATGAAGAAGTTGCAAAACATACATGTTATGATATAAATGTATATTACTATAAGAGTCTTATATTAAATACTAATATAAGTTATGTTGGAGTTTCAGATACGATTATGTCAGATTCGAAAGATTCCACGGTCACCTACACGGCATAGGTGCATCCCTTTGAGGATGGATCATACATTGTTCACCAGGAGTCGATGGACCACACATTATGCCAGAGAACCATAAGCTTACATACTGGCTGCTTATCCAGTTCCACCCATCCCTGACTACATACCAGGCCCCAGAGGTTCCACCATTGCCTAACTACATACCTGGCCCCGTGGAGCCGCAGTCACCTCCCCCTACAGGAAACTATGTTCCTGAGCAACAGAGATGAGATACTCCTGCCGAGGAGCAGCCAAAACCTGTGCTTGCCCACCCACTGCAGATTCACCCAGATATGTTTCCTGAGTCTAATTCCGGAGGAGGACCGAAGAGGCCGATGAGGATCCACTTACTACCCTGCTGAATAGGGATGAATGATGATGATGAGGAGGAGGAGAGGAGGACCTTTCGGAGATGAATGCCAATGAACAAGGAGAGGAGGAGGAGGCGGAGGAAGCACCAGCTACCGGCCGCCCTTTCCCCCCTTTACACCTATGACCGCCAGGATATTATCCGAAAAAGATGAGCCATCCATATCACTCTACCTAGGGAAAGAGGTCGAGAGACTTCTTGCCTTAACCACCCCACCACCATCACCACTTACTCCTCACAATCATACCTTTACCGCATATACAATCTCCCCATTTTCCAGCATCACCACCTGCTAGTCCTATTCGCCCGTTGGGCTATCGGGCTGCTATGATCCGGCTAAGAGCCGAGACACCATCCACTTCTCATCCATTACCACTACCTATTTCATCACCACCTTTGCAGTACATCTTTTGACCACAGGACAAGACAGGCCCGAGCCTTGGTCCTAGGTTACGAGATTGGAGAGAGTTTAGCTGAAGCTGCCACTAGACGATGGAGGTCGTAGGGCAACTAGGGTTTGTCAGTACATGGATACCGAATCAAGACGACGAGAGCCATTAGCACGGCTATGGGATTAGAAGTTTTAGGTGACCCAGAGAAGGCTATTGAGGAGGTACACCGATGACCCTTGAGGGGTCAATAGCAAGGGTGCTGAGCTTACTGCAGTCCAGGGAGCAAGCACGCAGAGTATCTATGTTGTGAAGAGGTGACTCAACAGGTAGACCCAGATATATCAAGTGTTTGGGACATTTGTTGATGATAGTCAGTACCACTAAAGACTGCACACCACTAAGATCTGAGGCTCCTGGTTTCCCGATAGGCATGGGGACGCTCCATAGAGGTTAGCTATATGACACGTTCAGAGATTTTGGAATTACGTTCTGTAGTAATAGGTCAGCAGGCAATGATTTCACAGTTGCAGGCAGCTGACCGAAAGAGTCAGGTTGTGACTTTAGAGATGTTACAGGCAGACTACAAAGGCATGTCTAGTTGACTAAGCATTAGAGTCTGAAAGGAGCTACAGACTCATATGCTGAGTTTTAGAGGCAGCTGGACCCGCAAAGGTCCGACCACAGCCTGCAGTACTATGGGAGGCTGGTAGCAGTTCTAGATTTGGTTATTTGTAGCTATGCACTGCAGCCTGCTAAGTAATTATGGGTTATTCTCAGCTAGCAGACAGTATAGATCTTTTTTGTTTTAGCTACCCAGTATAGGTCTTTTGTTCAGGTATTATACAATCTTGTACAGCATACTAAGTGTTACGGGTTAATCCTCTAGTATGGCTTTAGGTTGTTTCTTTTGTCATGTAACCAGAGTGTTAGTAACATCATGTATCTACCGAACATGTATGTTTTTCCATTTTATAATATGAAATGGACGGATTACTTATCTATGAAATCCAATTATTTATAAAATGAATGGTCGATTTGGTATACCATGGTTAATATCAATTTACAGTTGTGACATTTCACTGGTAATGTGATCTCGTTTATTTATTTAATTTGTATATGTTAGTCATAGTATGAGTTTTATGAATCCTAACGGTATTATGTTTTCTTGTGATTTAAAGATAATGGCACCAAAGAGAAAGACCACGAGGTTAAACCCAGATGCAACACCAACACCAGTCACAGACACTTATACCACTACATCTGTCACTAATGCCCAAATTTAGGCAATGATTAACGAAGGCGTTACTGCTGCACTAGCAGCACGTGATGCAACCAGGAATGGCGATGATAGCCATACTTCAGGATCGGGTGCTAGAAGGCCTGTGCAAGTTGCTCGTGAATGCACCTACCCGAACTTCTAAATTGCCAACCCTTGAACTTTAAGGGACAGGAGTGTTGGACTCACACAGTGTTTGAAAAGATAGAGTCCTGTTTACAGCATAAGCAACTATACAGTAGCATGCCAGGTCAAATTTGCTACGTGTACCCTGCAAGGAAATGCTCTTACATGGTGGAATTCCCATTTAAACCACTACTCCTGAGCTGCCACATGCAATGCATGAGTACACTAAAAAACGATGATGACAGACAAATACATGCCCAAGGTGCAAAATTAAGAAAACTGGAGTTTTGAAATGAAAACTTTGAAGTGAAGGGTACCGATGTGGTAACCTATAGCCAACGTTTCCAAGAACTGGCACTAATGTGCGATCAGATGTTTCCGGAAGAAATAGACCAAGTTAAGAAATATGTCGGTGGCTTGCCTAACATGATCCATGGCAGTGTGATGGCAACTAAGCCTAAAACTATGCAGGATGCCATTGAGTTCGCCACTGAACTCATGGACAAGAAGAATCAACAACTTGGGCTTGAACGTCAGCAGACACAAAGAAAGTCTGATGAACACCGCCAGAAACAACCAGAAATCAGCAACCAAACAAGAGACAAAATAATGGAGACATATTCCGCAGGAAATGGTGATAGAAGACCATACGGAGGCCTAGACCTCTGTGTCCAAATGTCACATCACCATGATGGTCCTTGTGCTCCCAAATGCCCAATTGCAACCGAATTGTCATTATCTCGTGACTGTAAAATCCCCCAAATTCAACACTGGGCTAAATCAAGTGGGCAACGGTTTGTTTTAAATGTGGTGATAAGGGCATTTCAAGAGGGATTGTCCAAAATTGAAGAACAACAACAACCGGGGTAATCGGGTTGGAAATGCCAAGGCTCAGGCAAAGGTGTATGCCGTGGGCAATGCAGGGGCAAACCCGGACAACAATGTCGTCACGGGTACGTTTCTCCTAAACAACCAATATGCATCTATTTTATTTGATACCGGTGCCGATAGGAGTTTTGTATCTACTGCATTTAGCTCTCGAATTGTTATCACTCCAACTACATTAGATCATGATTATAATGTCGAACTAGCCGACGGGCGAATTGTTGGGTTAAACACTATTATTCGAGGTTGTACGTTAAACTTCTTAAATCATCCTTTCAACAAGCCTAATGCCGTAGACCTAGTAGTTTCGACGTGATAATTGGTATGGATTGGTTGGCAAAGTACCATGTCGTTATTGTCTGTGCGGAGAAGATCGTTCGTATTCCTTTTGGAGACAAAATTTTAATCGTTCGAGGTGACGGAAGCAGCAATAAACACGGGACCCGACTAAACATCATCTCGTGTACTAAGGCTCAAGAGTATTTAACGAAGGGATGTCACGTATTCTTAGCAAATATCACCGCAACCAAAGACGAAGACAAGTCAAAGGGGAAACGACTTGAAGATGTGCCAGTTGTTCAAGAATTTCCTAAAGTCTTTCCTAAGGACTTGCCGGGTATACCACCCACTCGACAAGTAGAGTTTCGAATCGATTTGGTACCTGGTGCTACACCCGTAGCACGGGCACCATATAGATTAGCACCGTCCGAAATGAAGGAGCTAGCGGAGCAACTACAGGAACTTACGGACAAAGGCTTCATAAGACCAAGTTCCTCACCCTGGGGAGCTCCGGTTCTGTTTGTAAAGAAGAAAGATGGGTCTTTCCGGATGTGCATCGATTACAGGGAATTGAACAAACTAACAGTGAAGAACCGTTACCCACTCCCAAGGATCGATGACCTATTCAAAGATCGATCTGAGGTCAGGGTATCACCAGTTGAGAGTTCGAGAAGAATACATTCCCAATACTGCATTCAGGACTCGATATGGTCACTATGAATTCCAAGTCATGTCTTTTGGTTTGACTAATGCACCGGCCGGGAAGTTCATCACCCTTACAGAACGCGGTGTTAAACCGTATCAGACAAGTTGTACTTGTCTTCATCGATAAACATTTTGATCTACTCCAAAGTAAGAAGGAACCATGAAGAACACCTAGGCAATCTTAAAATTTCTTAAGAAGGAAGAATTGGTACGCCAAGTTCTCCAAGTGGTGAATTCTGATCTCCAGGGTACAAATTCCTTCGGTCCGTGATTGACTGCGAGGTATTCACGATGACCCTGCCAAGATTGAATCTATCTAAGGGATTGGGCATCTCCTAAAACACCACAGAGATTCGATAATTTTTGGCTCTTGCGGCTAATATAGAGATTCCATCGAAGGGTTTTTCATAAGATCGCCAAAGTCAATGACCAAAACTAACCCAGAAAGTTATCAAGTTTTTGATTGGGGCGATAAATAAGAAGCAGCTTTTCAACTGTTAAAGCAGAAGCTGTGCAGTGCACCAATCCTGGCTTTACCTGAGGGAAGCGAAGATTTCATCGCATACTGCGATGCTTCAAAGAAGGGTTTGGGCGTATGTGTTGATGCCAAAGAGAAAAAGGCGATTTCTTATGCTCACGCCAGTCTAAAAATTCATGCAAAAGAACTATACGACCATGATTTAGAACTTGGGGCAGTAGTTTCGCTCTAAAGATTTATAGGCACTATCTGTATGAGAAGGAAACCAAGTGCACGGTGTTCACTGATCACAAGAGGTTACAACACATTCTGATCAAAAGGAATTAAATATAAGCAACGCGCTGGTTATAATTGCTGATGATTACGCTTGTAGAAATATCGTTATAGTCAGGCCTAAGGAAGGCGAATGTTGTTGCTGATGCTCTGTGCAGGAGTGAACGAGAACCACAAGTTTCGGGCCTTAGTGATGACTATTGCTTGATCTTCCTAAATACATCTTGAAAGCTCACTGAAGCACGAAAGCCGAGAACATCAAGAAGGAGATGTTAGGGTAATGTTGAGAAATTCAAAGATCCAGAGAAACTTAGAACAGAAAAGTTGGAACCACGTGCGGATGGAACTCTATGCTTAAATGGCAGGAGTTGGTTACCATGTTATGGCGACTTAAGGACTGTGATCATGCACGAGTCCCCAAGTCCTAATATCTATTCATCCGGTTCTGACAATGTACCAGAATGAAGAAACTATACTTGGTGCCCAAATGAAAAGCCAACATCGCCACCTATGTTACAAAGTGTTTGACTTGATGCAAAGGTCATTGCCGAACATCAAGACCCATTGGGTTTGTTGTGCAACCCAAGATACCTCAAAGGAAGTCGACAACATCACGATGGATTTTGTCACGAAGCTCCTAAGTCGTCACAAGGTCTGAACACTATTTGGTGATCGTTACCGACTTACTAAGTCTGCCATTTTTATCCAATGAGGTATAACGGATCCTATTGATAAACTGGCAAGAATGTAACCTAAAGGAGTAGTCACGAGCATAGAATACTGTTTCAATTATCTGTGATCGGGACCCTCGGTTCGCATCCAATATTCTGGAAGTCACTCAGAAGGCTTTGGGTACAATTGATGTGAGTACTGCATATCATCCGCAAACCGACGGACAAAGCGAGAGAACCATCCAAACTCTCGAGGATATGCTATGTGCTTGCGTAATCAACTTTGGAAATGGTTGGGATAAACATTTTCCATTAGTCGAGTTTTCATACAATAACAGTTATCATGCCAGCATTAAGGTTGCACCGTTTGAAGCACTTTATGGTCGAAAGTGTCGTTTACCCGTGTGTTGGGCCGAGGTTGGACAAGTTCAACTCACTGGTCCAGAATTAGTACAAGAAACAATGGAGAGGATCATCCAAATTAAACAAAGGATTCAAACCGCTCACGATCGATAAAAGAGTTACGCTGATTTAAAGTGTAAACCGATGGAGTTTCAAGTTAGAGATAAAGTTATGCTTAAGGTTTCGCCTTGGAAAGGGGTCATACGTTTTGGCAAACGGGGGAAGTTAAACCCCAGATATGTCGGACCTTTTAAAGTGTTGAAAAAGGTTGGAGCCATTGCTTACAAGATTGAGCTTCCTCAAGAGCTGAGTAGTGTCCACAATACGTTTCATGTATCCAACTTGAAGAAATGTTATTCTGACGATCCATTAGTCGTTCCGTTAGAAGGGCTCCAAGTGGATGACAAGCTTCATTTTGTTAAAGAGCCTGTAAAAATCATGGATCACGAAGTTAAACAATTGAGGCAAAGCCATGTCCCAATTGTCAAGGTTCGATGGAACTCTAGGCGGGGCCCTGAGTTTACGTGGGAACGTGAAGATCAATTCAGGAAGAAATATCCACACCTCTTCACCAAGACCGCACCATCATCAAGTGTCGTGTCATAAGCCTTGAGGACAAGGCTCATTTAATGGGGGAAGACTATAACACCTCGTATTTTAGGTCATTGTATGACATTATGTAATTCATAATTTATTTTTAGGGTTTTACGCGTGTGCTCTTAAACCGTAAACGTTAAGTTAAATCGCGTAAACTGAAAATGATCATACAATGTAAACGGGCATTAAACGATTAAATGTTT
>BQNB010021999.1:0-11252 GCA_026074375.1 Tanacetum coccineum | reverse complement strand
TTACTAAATATTTGTAAGTATTTTGTTTACCTTTTATGTTGATTAATTTTATTTTGTATGCATGCGATTAATTTTATACTTAGAATTCATGGATCATTGTGCATGTTTTGTATTGAGGACGGAGATAGGTTAGCTAGATGTATTTTGAAGCTTGTTGAGCGCGAAAAATAGCGTTTGGCGGAGTTTTTAAGTATCACTTTTTCTGCAGAAAGTTTGCGTGTCGATTTCAGTTGGGTGAAAAATTTCAAAACTGATTTGGGTGTAAGATTATGATAGTGTTCGTCAATATGTACGTTTCGATATAAGGCATGTCTCATAACTCTCAAAAACAAAGTTTTTATGTTCAAAAGAAGTCTAGAAAATGTTTTGCTAAATTTCTGCACTATTTTGAAAATATTAGTTTGCTGTCAAATTCTTAAAAGGGCAATTTCGTCATTTTTTGGTATGTTTCGACTTTCGACCGAAACATGAAAGTTGTTTAAAATATCGTTTTACCTTTCCACGAGGATAACTAAGGCTGAAAACGTGTGTTAACGGGTTGAAAAACTTAGGATTACATATTACAATTTTTAGGAAAAAGATAAGTTTTCTGCTGAAACTTGCAGGGGTATTTTGGTCATTTTCTGTTGGGTTTCGGGTTTCGGCTAAAACTAAAAAGTTGTCCAAAGTGTCGTTTTACATCAAATTGCTTTAGAGTCCGAGTCGTGAAAATGTAATTTAGCGGGTCGTTTTGGACGGGTCAGATTTAAGGAAATATATATAATATAAAGTCAACTTGGCGAAATTCTTCTAAGAGTTAATTAACGTTATGAAAAATAGTTAGCCGTAAAATATCTTAACAAAAACTGAAATTTGCAACTAATAGGATAGTATTTCGCTTTTGTTCGCATCTTGACTTCTTAATCTTTATAATGGGTCAAAATGGAAAATTTTCATTAAAATTGCATATTAGTCGGAATGGGTTAAAATGGAGTTAAACATAAGGCGAATCATTTTAGTGGGTATAACTAAGTAAGTATGGTGCACTCATGGATTCTACGATATAAAATTTTATATATGTCGGAATATATATATTTTACATATGCATTTTTCTTATAAATATATTCTTATACGCACACCATTATTATAGGTCGCGGGTGAGACGTTGTCGCCATTCTCTCCTTGTTGAATTTCTCGTTCGATACTTCATTGCTTCTCGGTGAGTTCATAGCCCCACCTTTTATCTTTTAATGGTTTTCAAAAACTGTTTTCGGGGTGAGAATACATGCTCGTTTTACCAAGTAAACTCATTGATTTCTATTACATGAGCGTTACATGACTATTTTTACTAAAACTTTTACCTGCTTACTACATGACTTCTAAAACATGTGCGATATATGGTTGTTTTCTTATGAACTGATTAAATCATGATTTATTTACTACATCATTTGAGACCATTGTATACCAATATATATGAAATCCGTGAGCTTTGAACACATTATTTGTTTTACTATTGGACACAAGTGTTTTTAAATTGTATGCTATCCAGATTATTGCCTGAATATTATTGCCTAAGTTACCGCATCTGCCACTTAAGTCCCATCTGAATCATGAACCGTTAATTGATATTGTAGTAAGCGTGAGTGTTATGGATAGATCTATTGGGACTGACAATCCCCATCCGGGTAATTTAAACCATGTGCCATGTCAAACAGACGCATTTAACATTTGTAGTATTTCCTAGCTTGTTTGGCAGAACATCCTACCTTATGGGGCATCACCATTGCATTGATTGCAATACCTGTTAAGCTCGGTGTCATGAGCTTAGTGCGATAATATATTTTTCTAGACTTGGTGAATTGGTTTCTCTTCTCTACCTTACTTAAATCTTGTGGTCCACATCTGAACATTGCTTGATTTATTGAATTACTGCTTGGATTTCGGAAACAATAATTTGAAATGTTGTAACGCTACTTTTCTTACTAAAATATTACTTGAATTACTTAAATACTGCTTTTGCTTAAACCTATGAATTCACCAACATTATTGTTGACGTTTTCGCATGTATTTTCTCAGGTTATTATTTTGTTAGTTGAGCATTAGGAGCATTCGAGACGCACGGATATATTTTTGAAGGCTTTATAATTTATTTTACCATTCGACAAACGTTTTAAAAATGTTTTCTATTACATTACAAATGGGACCTGTTGTAACTCTGATATTTTATAAAAATTAACGAATAGTTGACTTTTCAAAACGTCTCACTTAGAGTTATTTTTTGTAACTTGTACTTTATGCTATGAAGTAGCACCCCAAGTGGTATTCCGCTGCGTATGTGATTTTGAGGGTGTTACATCCTTTGCTGATGACGAGCCTGTGTTGAGTAGCTTGGGTGGTCTTATTGGTGAGAAGGTTACTGGGACTAACAAAGTTACGCAAGAAGAGAATGTGGGGTAGTGTTTAACACCGATTAGGTCTACTACTCTAAACGAAGGTAATGATTCGATTAATGTTACTGTTTTACCTACTATTGATCCTATTAAGTCTGGTCCATGTTTATCGGGGTCTACTTCATGTGCTAAACTAGTCACTGGTGAACCGAGTAGGAAAACTGTAAATTTCTGCACCTTAATTGCACCGGAGGGGAATAGGGCCGATCTAGCTATCTCGGTAGAGTCTGTTTGAACTATTAGTGAACGTTTTGCTAATAGTGTCCATGGTTTCTTAGGAAGACGGGTGGCTTACCCCGTTGTTGATAACTATGTTAGGAATACTTGGAGTAAATTTGGTATGATCAAATCAATGTTGAACTCGTCTAATGAGTTATTTTTCTTTAAGTTTAGCTCTAAGGATGGACTGGATGAAATGCTTGAGAATGACTCTTGGTTCATTCATAATAATCTATTTATTCTGAAAAAGTGAGATCCGGATATGAACTTATTAAAAGAAGATGTTGGTAATGTTCTGTTTTGGGTTAAATTTCATGGTATTCCTATGACGACATTTAGTGAGGATGGTTTGAGTGCTAATGCTACTAAACTTGGTACTCCTTTGATGCGTAAATCATATACTTCTGACATGTGCATGCAATCATGGGGTAGAATAAGTTATACCAGAGCAATGATTGACCTTCCAGCTGATGTGGAGTTGAAAGATACTATTGTGGTGGCTATGCCCAAACTTGTTGGTGAGAGGTACTATATGTGTACTATACGTGTTAAGGATAAGTGAAGACCTCCCAGGTGTTCGAGTTGCAAGGTATTTGATCACGTTCTAGATGAGTATCGTAAGAATATTGTCTCAGATGTGGTGAAAAACTTGAGGAATTCTAGACAAGCTGTTAGAGGTGTTCAGTTTGGTCCAAAGGTTGGTTTTAATCCAACTAAACAAGTCTATATACTTGTCTCTTATAAGAATAATGCCAACACTAGTGGTAAAAAGATGCAAGCTGAGGTGTTTAGAAATGAGGTTAGTAACTCAAAACCATTTGATGTGCTTAATTTGGTTGAAAAAGATAATTATTTGGGTACAAATGGGGGGAATTCAAAGTCGGTTGGGAAGGGGGCCAATTCTGGCGTATCTCCGTCTGATCACAGATTCTTTCATGTGGTATCTTGTAGTACTATTAATACCCATATAGTTGAAAGAATTGATAAACTAGGAAGGCATATTATTGATGGGAAACTTACTCTTGTGGATGATGACGTGAAGCCGTTACCTAAGATTGTCTCTAATGACGTG
The DNA here is from genome assembly GCA_026074375.1 of Tanacetum coccineum. Classification (NCBI taxonomy): domain Eukaryota; kingdom Viridiplantae; phylum Streptophyta; class Magnoliopsida; order Asterales; family Asteraceae; genus Tanacetum; species Tanacetum coccineum. The sequence continues at coordinate 7,532 of BQNB010021999.1, read as the reverse complement.
GAAAAACTTCACTAAGTTTTACAACTCCCTAGGCAGTGTACCTAACCATTGTAGTGTAGTATAGGCAAGGCATAGGGGTTGTTATCGTTCTCTAGGGGAATAGCGTGTGAAGGTCCGAACTAAATGTAACTAAGGTCTACAGATTGAAAAAAGAATATTTTTGTATTTTTATATTTTATGAAAGCAATTTAAATCTCAGGTTTAAAGGGGGTTTGTTTTAAACTAATCTAATATGGAGAATTCATATGCTAAAAGAGAAGTGTTTAATTAATCATGTATGATTCTTAATATGCTTCTCCAAACTCTATTGCCTTGTCACACTTGAGATGTATGTGTAAGTATTTCCGAGAAGCATGACGAATTACACGAAAATGCCGTCTACATGATACCTTGCTAGGGAAACGCACAAGTAAGGTAGTATGAAAACTGTTACAAGGCCTCTAAGGAGATAGACACAAGATATGACCACATTAAAATAACTTAAAGGGGATCATCCATAGATAGATAAGGTATTATGAATACTATAACCGATGGGAATCCTATCTACACACAATCATGCCGCGCTAGATCATTGGATTACACATAAGTAACTAGGGTTCTATAGTCCTAAACATATGCACACTACATCAATCAAGAAGCAATATTATTAGAAACTACATAGCCATTCACATGCAATCAAAAGCAAACACAGATGAGAATAGCATAACAGTAAAAGATATAGCCAAAGCCCCAAAAAAACCAATCAAACATAAGACATATTGAAAGATTAAAGGATAGAATAACTTCACACTATATTAAACAAGTGATTAGGTGGCAAGGTACAAAGAGGTTGTAGAAACCCTAAAATAACTCCTAAATTCAGCAACAAATCATTCTCAAAACCGAAATTCCACCTCCTAATATGCTATGTAAAACACTAAAATCGAGTTTGTATTTATAAGAAAAAAATCCGCGACGGAGTCGTAATAAATCCTAATGCCTTTGCGCCGCGAATCTTCTTAGGGTTTCTTTATGATGGCTACATGTTCCAGACGATCCATCCACAAAATCTTCTTTCATCTGGCGCTGTCGCTTGATAATACAAAACGACGTCCGTAAGTGAATCTGTTGACGCCATAATCCACCTTTCGATGAGTAATTCCTTCAAGCCTTCTTTTGTGTAAAGTGTACTCCTTGTCCCGTTTCTTCTACTCTTTCTTTCTTCCAAAATAGAGCCCAAATCATGTGTATTTCCTCCAAATGTCTTCCAAGTGCTAAAAATATGCAAAAAGAGAAAAAAAACGAATTAAGCACCATATTTTACAAAAAGCATTTTTGCATAGTATATGTGTTTAAATGACCCCCAAAAAGAATATATGAAAATTACACCTCATCAAATACCCCCTACAACATGAGGATTTGCATGTCCCCAAGAAAATGAGCTTTTTCCTAATTCCTACCTCGACCAGTAAGCAATATCTTGGCATTTAACTTACTCTTTAAATTATTTTATAGCACAACGCGAATTAGACCTCCGTAAACAGAACACGAAATTAAAAAAATAACACTAGCGCCTCACACTAATGTTTAGACTCTCTCTTTCTCTCGGGTGTATTAAATCAATTATAACAATAAGGGAAATGAAAATTTAACACTACAATACCTATTAAAGCATACAAATTAAAAACCATAAGCTTTGGATAGAAAGATCCAACCCTCCACCGCTAAGCGATAAGTACAAAAAGATACTATCAAAGAGGACTTTAAAAGGGTTGTGTTGGGGGTGAAAGTGTAAAATGATAAACATGAAAACGGAAATGATGGAAATAATTAGGTAGTGACTTTTTTTGGGTGAAAGTTTGGGGTGAGAAGTGGAGAGTTAAAATCATTTTATAAAGAAGTCACGCTGAATTCGTGTAACTAAGGCCAAAAGCTACGACCACTTGGAACAAAATATACAAACTCTACAACCACTTTACATCGAAAACTCTATTCTTTTTTTCTTTCCCCTCTATTATTTTCAAAACACACTTGGGTTTTTACTAATAGATACATCCCCACACTCTGAGCTTTTACATACTCCGATACATGATACTAATCTAATGACCCGGATTAAGGATGGACCCCAGGAATACCAAGGAATTATCACTACAAAAATAGGGAATGACTTAAACTTTTCCTTTCGCCATTCTTTTCCGCAAAATAAATACTATCATGAATCCTCAATCGTGTCCCAAAGCTGTATTTACCAGGAACAAAGGACTAGCAAAGCAACCGTGTATCAAATAATTAAATAAGGTTACAACAATTAAAGGATACAAAAAGAGAGTACAAACAAAGGAGGCTAAGGCGAATTGGATGTAACAATAGGTTTAAAACGGGTAAACAATGAAACTTCATTAATAAGTCCGCATCCAACCGAAAAAATACAAGGAACCGTGAAAAGGAAAAGACGCAGGGTTGAACTAGGAGAATCCTCAACCAAAAAAAATACACCATGGGCAAGGGATGTGGGATAGTATCTATATCAGCGGTTGTCCATAATAAAAATTACATGTATTAAAAAAACATGTGGTATAATACCTAGTGGCCTCTGATCATTTGGAAAATCCTAATACTCAACTATGCGGCATCGTGAAGCAACACAAAGCAAGTTCTAAAATTTGGTGACAACTACTGATACACAACTTCACATATAATTTAAAAAAACGAAACGCAATAGCTCCAAAAAGGCAACAAAAACACACAATGCACGAACACGATTAAACGCGACAAACATGCAATTTCTCTTTCCTTAACTTGAGAAAGCTAAAGGTATAAATTATTTTGGGTATCAAAGATGGATACCCGAATTCCTAAAGATCTAGGGGCGAACCTCATAATTTCGGGGGTGGAATTATTATCTGAGTGTGGTAGGGTTCTTTGTGCCAATTGTAAAATTCCCCGAATCCAATGAGACGCTACTTATACATATTTCAAATATCGTATTTTTCCAATAAATTATTTTAATTCTTCTGCGAAATTAATACTACCATGAATCCCAATAGTCCCAAAATAATATATACAAGGATAAGGACTTAACAATCGTATACTCGAATTATTAACTAGGATTTAAGGAAAAAGCAAAGACAAATGAAGGAATATTTCTAAGGCTTTTATTTTCCCCTACACTTATTACGAACATTGTCCCCAATGTTCTACAAAGTACCCGTAAACGAATAAAGGGAAAAGAAAAAGAGCGAAATAAACTAGTACTCCCCTGGTTTTGCTCAATGATGGAGAAGAAACAAATGATCCCGGCTAAATCGTCATCCATGAATTGTTCACATGAAACTCCTAAAAACTCACGGGCTTCTCCTTATAAAATATAATCTGCAAATCAAAGACAAGATACAACTATACCTAGCGTAAAATCGACATAATAATAAATACAACTATATGATTTAGGGTTTTTGACCCTACAAAACAAATAAAGGATAGGATGAATGTGTTAATGTCATTGTGGTTTCCTGCAGGTTTTATGCAAATTACAAATTCTGGAAATTATACAAAATTTAGAAAAATACGAATTTTACTGTAGCAGGATGGCGACGCCGTTAGGAAAAATCCTAAAGTCATCTCCACGTGCTGTAAAGAATTTTTTTTTTCTTTTCTTGAAAATTTTCTGCACCCGCAAGTCCTATGAGTATTTCCTACAAAATTTACTGAAAAACCACATAATTTATTAAAACAATTATATGACTCAAACAAACACATAAAATGCGAATTAATCTAAATTATTTATTTAACATGTTTGAAATGGTTCTTATAAACTGGATATTTCCCCTACACTTATTATGCAAAATACATTTGATTGAGATTAACACGAAGTTAAAAACAAAATAAAGCATGATTACAATTTTTTTTCAAACAATTAAAATAAAAAATAAAGAATTAAAATACACATGACACACCTAAAATGCATTAAATTAAAAGAATTGGGTAAATGAGACGTGCTTGGGTTGCCTCCCAAGAAGCGCTTGTTTTTGTTCGACTCACGAGCCTGACTCTACCCTTACTTAACATATAAAGAGGAGGGTTCCCCTACACTTGAGTTCAAGTGCGGGTGATAATAACGGTACACACCATTGTTATGAGAAGAGGTCGCATGCTGAAAAATTGGTTGTTGAATTATGTGCTCCAAATGGTATGTTTCTTTAATCCTAACCTTCTCTACTTCTTTTAGCCTAATGGGTGAATTAAGTCCTATTCCTAGAAAATAAACTTCCTTAGATTCTAATTCCTAATCATTTTATATCATCTCTATATTCGAAAAATTAACACCTAGGGATCCACTTTGTCCTAATAAACCTGATTTAAATCTATAATGTTTCTTAGGATCATCAATGCATGGGTAATAATAGCAATACATATCCTTAGGGTGGAAAGACGCCACATGAGGCAAAGGTGTTGTATTAATGGTTGATTTGTCTACTACTTTCATCCTAAAAGTATCCAGACTATGTGGTTTGATGGGTGATTCGGTTCCTCTTTTGTCTCCTAGATTTACATTTAAAGGTGAGAAATTTGGTAAAAGTTGAGGCTCCGGTTCACCAACACTAGGAATTTCCCTAGAACTAAGAAAGAGGTCATGACTACAAGTATTTAAGTCTAAATCCTCTAGTTTCGTGTGGTCTAAAGGTTCTACCTCCATTGGGATTCCTACAGTCCCTTCTACTTCTTTCGGGTAAGTTACGGGCGGTGTGTATTCCTCAAATGATGGTAGGATTTGTGAGGTATCTTGTGGGCTTGTATTTCCTACCTCATTTTCCATCATACCTATACTATCTATAGGATCATCATATGCATTAGAAGAACCTAACCATGCCATGCACCTAGGTATCTTAACCATAACTATCTCACTTTCTAAATCCTCCTCATATGTTTTCTTAGGTGGTGACTTGGGTAACTCAATCATATAATCTATCTTATAAGCCTCCTCATAAAAAGTTTTCTTCCAAAGTTGATAAGATCTCAAAGGAGGTTCATCACTATTTGGTGCAAAAAGCAACCCTTTCTTCAAGGTTTTAGCTAACCATCTTAATTTATCTAAGTTAGAATAATTATAACTACACATTTTAAATGACAACTTTATTTACAACATAAATACGAGAGTGTTTTCGAACAAAGGGAACAAAGAAAATATAGACTACAAGAAAGCTAATAACAAGAAAATAAAATCTCACTTGAAAGGATTCAAGCGAGTAGACATAAGCCAAATAAAATTCGAAACCTATACTATTCCCTAGCAGCGGCGCCAAAAACTTTGATGATGTGGCAAAACTTCACTAAGTTTTACAACTCCCTGGGCAGTGTACCTAACCGTTGTAGTGTAGTATAGGCAAGACACGAGGGTTGTTATCGTTCTCTAGGAGAATAGCGTGTGAAGGTCTGAACTAAATGTAACTAAGGTCTATAGGTTGAAAGAAGAATATTTTTGTATTTTTATATTTTATGAAAGCAATTTAAATCTCAGGTTTAAAGGGGGTTTGTTTTAAACTAATTATCTAATAATTAAACTAATCTAATGTGGAGAATTCGTATGATAAAAGAGAAGTGTTTACTTAATCATGCATGATCCTTAGTATGCTTCTCCTAACTCTATTGCCTTGTCACACTTGAGATGTATGTGTAAGTATTTCCGAGAAGCATGACGAATTACACGAAAACACCGTCTATGTGATACCTTGCTAGGGAAACGTACAAGTAAGGTAGTATGAAGACTGTTACAAGGCCCCTATAGAGATAGACATGCATTAAAATACTTAAAAGGGATCATCTATAGATGGGTAAGGTAGTATGAAGACTATTACTGATGGAATCCTTTCTACATAATCATGCCGCTCTAGATCTTTGATACACTTAAGTAACTAGGGTTCTAGAGTCTAAACATGCACACACATCAATCAAGAAGCAATATTATTAGGATCTACATACCAATTCACATGCAATCATAAGCAAACACTAATGAGATCTAGCCTAGCATGTTAAAGATAAGCAAAGCATAATAACCAGTCAAACAATAAGACATATTAAAAGATTAAAGGATAAAAGAACTTCACTATATTGAAACAAGCGATTAGGGAAGATACAAAAGGGGTAGGAAACCCTAAAATACTCCCAAAGTCAGCTACAAATCATTCTCTACTGAACTCCACTCTTAATATGCTATGTAAAACCCTAAAATCGAGTTTGTATTTATAAGAAAAGAATCCGCGACGGCGTCACAATAAATCTTGACACCGTCGCGTCGCGAATCTTCTTAGAGTTTTTTTATGACGTCTATAGTCCAGACGCCATCACAAATTCTCTAACGCAATCACTTGATAATCCAGACGGCGTCGCAAGTAATCCTGACGCCGTCTCCACCTTCTGTGTGTAATTATTCAAGCCTTCTCTTGTGTAAAGTTGTACTCTTGTCCTGTTTCTTTTAAAATAGAGCCCAAGTCACGTGTATTTCCTCCAAATGTCTTCCAAGTGCTAACAATGCAAAAAGAAACGATTAAGTGAATAAACATGTAATCTAATGATCTACCAAGAACAAGATAGAGAGATGTGGGTTGTGATGTTTAGTGAGAGAATGTTTATGGAATGGATGAAGTGTTATTACTATATGGAAAATAGAAAAATGAAAACAACCAACCCCTCTTCAAGGCTAGGAGAGGGCTTATATAGTTACATGATGGCCAGCCCATGGGCTATGATAGGCTTCCCATAGGCCTTAGGCCAGATTTTCTTCTATACTTAACATGACACAATCTACGAGCTAAGACCTGTTACAACTTGGAAGTGACCGACCAAGATAGAGAGGGCTTATATAGTTACATGATGGCCGACCCATGGGCTATGATGGGCTTCCCATGGGCCTTGGGCCGGACGCGATCTACCCGGGGAATCGAAGCTAAAACATAAGCCTACAACCTTATATTTTTATCTAAGCCTCATGATGTATTGATTTGCATAGAATATCCTTTCTAACCTACTGATCAAAACTGTCCCATATTCTTTTGATAAAATCATGTTTTTCTAATCATTTCTTGATTAAAATATTAAGTACAATGCCAAACCTTTACAAATAAATGAACAAAATGTATATTACATAAATAACATCAAAAAATAATTATATAAACATGATTATTACAAGAGAAATAAATAATAAAAACAATGATCCTTACAAAGGATGATATTGATGATGAACTCAAGATTTAATCAAGAATCAAACCAAGACTTTCACTAGTTTTTAATCCCCAACAAAATCAACCCTTTCAAGCTTGGGAAACCTTGAAAACTCTACCATTATTTCAAGAATATGATGATGATTTTCGTGATGATATAGTAAATAACAACTCAAGGATGTTAACTAGGACCTAAACCTTTTAAATTTGATAATATTACCTGTAATTTTTTTTTATAGAAATAGGTTTTGCGTTGATGGCAAGGGGCGGCTAGAGAGGGAGAACAAAGAGAGATTTTTGGTAGATTAAATATGAGTGTGAAGTTGTGTTTTTGATGAG
>BQNB010021998.1:0-60049 GCA_026074375.1 Tanacetum coccineum | reverse complement strand
GAAGAAAAACCTTGTTTGATAATATATTGTTCTTTATATTCCGCTGCTTACTTATATTATCTGTAAAACATATCCTAGATGGGCTTAAAAATATCTTTACACTCTGGACCTTGACTTCTTAGATTTCCTGACTTTTTCCCTATGTTTGTTTTGATTTGCAATATTTGAAACATTAGCGCTTTGATTACTAACACATGAATTCATGCCATTCACATAATTGAGCACACAGACATCATGATTAGCAGTAATTAAACATTGCTTACACATAGCATAAACAACTTCAAATTTATCATTCTAAATAGCAAGCTTAAAGTTATTACATTCAGATGACACATGTTTCTTATTCTTAGAAAGCAGTAAATTCCTATGGTGTTCTTCTACTTCTACTTCTTTATTTTTAATGCAACTACTTTTAGACATAGAGGGGACCCTGTCATTCTTTGTATTGCTCCTAGGCTGTGGCCTTCTGGTCTTAGAAGTGCTTTCTACTCCTATAGAAGAGAACCTATTTGAGTCAGATTTAACATCTTTCTTACTGATGACATGAGGTTGTGAAACAGTGATCGGTTTTGTCCTAACGCTTGCTTTTACATGTTTGCTAGGCACAACGTTATCTACCCTAGAAGTCAGAGAAGGATCAATTCTAAACATCCTAGGGGCAATCACATTATTGTTTTGCACAACGTTTGATTCCTGTGTTTTAGGTATCGAGTGTGAAGTGACTGGTTTTGTCAAACCATGTTTCTTACCAACCTTGGGAATAATCCGAGTGTTTGGAAATGGTGTGACAGAATAAAGCTTTGTTCCCAAGGTGGAAGATGATTTCCCAAGATAGATAGTTTTGCAAACTTAGTGTCACGCCCCCAAACGGGGCCTGGACGGAATACGTGTCCGGGGGCGTGACGTCATTATATTTCGAACACAAGGCATGAGAGAACGACCACTAATGGACATTTTGAAAATCATAACTCGTTGCATTGTTTAAAAATAAATAAGTTTTACAAGATTCAAAGGAAAGTAAACATTTGCGGAAGCGAAAATAAAATGTAGCGGAAGCATAATTTGGTTTTCAAAAGACAACGAGTATGAATGATAACAAAGTCTTGCTAAATGGTATCATATTGCACGTAGACTCGACATAGCACGTCAAGAAGTCCAAAGCTAATCACCTGAGAAAAACATGCTAAAAAGGTCAACATAAAGTTGAGTGAATTCATAGGTTTAAGTAAAATATTTATGAGGATCAAAAACGTTTAGAGAATACTGCTTCACTCACAGTATTATGAAAAGATGTTTAGCAATTTGAAACGTTCAAACAAAATAGTATGGACCACAAGATTTCAAAACGTATGTGACAATCTTAGCAATTTACGAGTTCACATACAAAGCACATGAGACTATTATAACAAATATAATATCATATGAAAAGTATTTACTGTTGCGCTAAGCTCATGACACCAAAGCTCAATTCAATGCAACATATTATATGCCAAATAAGAAATTAACTGCCCTAGAGGTATCTGACCAAGATCACCTAGTGAAATCCGACAAGGCATATGTCCGTTTATCGGGAGCCCCATGGGTAGTGAGCGCTACTCACCCGGATAGGGATAATTATTCCCAATAGATCTATTTATAACATTCGCGCTTACTTAACTAGTACGGTCGGTTAAGAAATTAACGGTTCATGATAGTTCGGGCATTAGTGGTCTATTCGCAACTTAGGCAACACGTAAACAGGGAAAGTGGATCAAGATACTTAAGTCCATAGTAAAATCAACCAATGTATTTCCAAAAGAAAGGCTTTAAGTAATTGCATCCATAAGTAAAACAAAGTATGATATCAATCATGTAAATTTATAAGCGTTTGAAATCATTAGAGTAAACAAGTTTCTAAACGAGCATGTTCTCACCCCAAAAGTTATAAGATAACTATCAAACAAGTAAAACGTAGGGCTATGAACTCACTTTGATGTTGTAGAACAATTAGCAGGAATGCAAATAATAAGCACAACACAAACGGAAAACGGAACGCCTCGACCAAGAAGATGCAGCTTAACTTAACGGCTATGTCCCACTAGCTTAGGATGATTTGAATTTGGGTTTTCGATGGATGAGTACATCAAGTGACCGTTGATTCAAGGATTTGGTTTTCAAGTTGTTATGAGTTTGGTGGTTGGTTAAATATAAGTAAATCAAAATTAAACGCTAATATTAATATTTCCGTATATATTACATTATGAAAAAATGAACAAGTATATATTTCGTACCACGAAGTGTATAACAAATTAAAACAATCAAAGGATAATTTCGAAGTGTATATAAATACCACGGCGGTTTTATATATAAGTAAATGATGAAAAAAATAGAATTGATCAAAGTATATAATCTTTGTAAGTTATTATATAAGAAACGTGAGTAATATAATTTATAAACAACATAATTCGAAACAATGTCGGGAAATCACCAATTAATTTATATAAGATGTTATTGCATAAAAGTAACACATGTTTTAATGTCAGAATTAGATAGTGCGTTTTAAAGTTTTTACAAAAAAGTTTGATTCTATCTTTTAGTCGGGATTTATAAAAAAATAATTTTTATAAATAGTTATTCGTTTCTTTGACGGTTTTTAACTGAAATAGTAATCTCATTTTTCGTTCGTTCATCGGTTATAGTATAATTACAATTTTAATAATCGTAAAACTATATAAACTTGTCCTATTTATCGAGTTTCCAGATATTGAGTTTTAAAGCGAAAATACTAAGTATAGAAATTTATAGAAATTTCGACATGACCTATTCGTTTATACAACGTTTCCCATTTTTTACAAAATCCAATGTTTTCCCCTTTCCAATCAATCCGTGTTTGCAAATACCTCAATATATATCTAAATGAACTTAATAACTATTAACCAAAAAACAAGTATAACCAACTCACCCTAATTGTTGTTTAAACTCAAAACTAACGCCTATATTGGCTGACCAAAACTCTGCGTTTGAGCTGTTTTCCCATAGAACATACGTCCCTAACTGCTGAACCAAATAATGCCTTATAAGGGCTGTTAAAAGCAGCACCAAACACCCTAGGACAGTTATACCACATATCCTAACGTCTTAAAGGCTGTTGCTAAACCAATACGCTCCCTTATCAGCTGATACACAGCCAACCAAACGCACCCTATGCGGTGGCTGTAACCCAAACGCACCCTTGTGGTGTTAAGAACAACCAAACGTACCCTTTGGTGCTTTTATCAAAACGAAACGCACCCTATTGGTGCTTTTACTAAACCAACATAACCCTATATCGCCATTTAAACCAGCCCGAATCATAATACCAAAATAAGAAAAAAGAAGAAATAAGATAAAACAAATAAAAACCAAACGTTAATTAGTTTTCTAGATTTTTACAAACCAATAACCATCCAAAGGAAAATATGAAGTGAAGGTGGTGGTTTAGGTGGCGGCTAAGAGATAGTGGATGTGGTGATAACATACATCGGCTGGTGGTGGTGAGCCGACCGTGGTGGTGGCGTGGCGGAGATGACAAAGGTGGTGTGGGGATGAAAGTGGTGTCGTGGAGATGGAGATGAAGGTGGTGGCGTGCGTCGGCTGTTGGTGGTCGACGATTGTGAGATGGTGTTCGTGGTGATGGCAGTGGTGTTGTGGTGGTGGCGTGGTGGTAGAGGCTGCGGTGGTGATGTGGCAGCGGGGGTGATGATGTTGAGTGGATCTATGATGGGGTGTGGTGTGGGATGGCGTGGAGGTGGCGGAGAGTGGGGAGAGTTGGCCGGAGGTCGGCCGAAATCTCGCCGAAAAATGGGTGACGGCGTTGAAAAGTTAGAGAGGGAGGAGAGGAAGATATGTGTATGTGTGACTAGTTACAAATGAATGAAACCCTAATGTTTAAACTTATATATATGAAAGTGTTTAGAAAATGTGACAAGTGCATAATTACTGAGGGGATAAGATATAATATTTCCACAGGGACCAAAAGTGTAATCTTTTGTAAAATAACGGTTCGAGACTCATTTAGGCTAGTAAACAGTTGATTCAAAACACGAAAATTACGCCGTTGCGTTTAAAATAGTTTTTCCCATGAAAATGAGTATTTACACGACTAGTATTTTATAAATGTTTTTATAAAGTATATTTAAAATGTTTATTATTTATTTGGGTATCACGGGCAAGCATTTTCTGTAAAAATAAAACTGACTCGAATATTCGCGTTTTTAACAAACGTTTTTGAATAAATGTAAAATATTTTTATTAAATAAATTGCGATAATTACATCAACGCGACACGTTGATAAATGATTTAGGTTTCAAGTTGTAAGAGTTTGGTGGTTGGTTAAATAAAATAAACTGAAAGGTAAAAGCAAAGTATGTAATTATTCCGTATATTACATATGAAAGACAAGAAAAATATATAATACGTGACGCGTTAATATTTCGCAAGTATTTCATAAGAAATGTGAGAAAATAATTGTAACAATATAATTCGACACGTGTTCGGAAATCATCAAATAATTTAATAAAGAGTTCTTGCATAAAAGTAAACACACGTTTTAAAGCTACGAATTAGATAAATGATGTTTTTAAAGTTTTTACGAAAGTTATTATTTTATCTATTAGTCGAGAATTATAAAATAATATTTAATAATTTAGTATTCGTTTATTTACCGGTTTAATGCATCATTACAAATTAATAATCTTAATACTATATCTTGTTCTTTTATCGGTTTTCTAAAATAATAGAAATTTTAGTGAAAAATACTAAGTATAGACATTTTTAGAAATTTCGACATGACCTATTCGTTTATACAACGTTTCCCATTTTTACAAAACTCAACGTTTTCTACTTTAATCAAATCCATGTTGCAAAATACGCGCGTTTCAATTTATATCTAAACGAGACAAATAAATAACAAGATAAGTAAACCAAACGCACCCCTTATTAGGGTTGCTGTCCCAAACGCACCCTTACGGGTCGCTAAATAGCGAAACAAACACCCCTATAGGCTGTTGACTGCATAACCAAACACACCCTATGTGCTGTAAAAAAGCGAACCAAACACACCCTTAAGGATGTTAAACCCAGAAACAGACACACCCTATGTTGTTAAACCCAGATCCAAACACCCCTTTGGGGCTGTTAACCCTAAAACCAAACACCCATATACGTTTTTTTAAAACCAAACGCACCCTGTGTGGGTCGTACATCGGTGGTGGCGGGGTGAAGATGGTGATGGGATGGTCGTGATGGTGTGGCAGTGGTGATGATGGTGTTGGCGGTGGGTGACGACGAGGAGATGGAGGTGGTGTGAAGATGATGGCGTCGGTGATGGTGCATCGGATTTGGTAGTGAGTCGGCTGTGAGAGGTGGTGCATGGCGTAGAGGGGATGGCGAAGGGGAAGGGTGGTGATGGCGTGGTGTCGTGGTGGTGATGATGTTGATGGTGGCGTGATGCGGCTGGTGGCTCGCGGCAAGTGGCTGGAAAGTGGCCAGAATCTGGCTAGAAAAATTAGAGGAGAGGAGGAGAGTGAGTTGGGGGCTAGGGTTATAACAACAATGAAATGAAACCCTAATATCTAAACTATATATACTAGAAAGTTTCTAAAAAAATGTAGCAAGTTTAATATAGATTGGCGGTGATGGTGTAAATATTCTTGGAGGGACTGAAAACGTAATCTTTTGTAATTTAATGTTCGGGACTCGTTTAAGCTAGTTAACGGATGATTCAAAACACGAAAGTTACGCCATTGTTTTTCAAATGATTTTTCCCACAAAAATGAGTATTTACATGACTATTATTTCACAAAAGTTTTATAAAGTTATTTAAATATTTATTATTTAGAGTTAAGTACATTTTTTGTCCTTGTGGTTTGGTGCGTTTTCACTTTTGGTCCAAAATTCAAAAAAAGGTTTTATTTATTTGTGTAGACATCGGGTATCACGGGCAAGCTTTATCCGTGAAAATAAAACTTTAATTTGAACATTCGCGTTTTTAAATAAAAGCTTTTGAATAAAATATTAAATAATTTATTTAATATTTTTATTTAATAAAAAGTGATAATTAAATATAAATTTAAGTATTTTTGTGGCGGTACGCGTTGTGTGCGGTTTTCAAAATTTTGCGAGGGTATTTTAGTCATTTTTTGCTTGGTTTCGAGTCTCGGGTAAAACTGAAAAGTTGTCCGGAATGTCGTTTTATGTCAGACGCTAGTATACCCCATAATTAATAACTCATTTTGGCGGGTCGGTTTTGATAAGTCAACTTAGGAATAACATATATCTTCTCGTTTTCAAGTCAAATAAGTTTGAAAAATAAATTTGTAAATGAGGGATAATAATCATAATAATGATTTATTATTTAAATACTTTTTGAAAAATTACCGGTTATGCGGTAATCGTTTTTATGTGTCAGTAAAAGGTTAAAAAGTTAAAAAGTCAAGTCGGACCCAAAAAGTCAAAGGGTAAAATAGTCATTTAAAGTTCTAAAAATTGCCGATTGTTACAGTATCCACCCCTTAAAGGAATCCCGCCCCGGGATTCGATTTGTGTTAACCTATTCTGTGACCAAGAAAAGATTGAAGATTTAACAAACCCGTTTTTAAACATGGCGTTGATAACTTTATTCAGCAAAATTCGATTTTTCGACACTTTTTAATATACATAAACTTTGGCTAGGTTTGACCAGGGTATATAATCCATCATAGTATGTATTTTAGAAAAATATCGTTACAAGTTTTAGGATTAATATGACCGCGTTGTAAAGAAAATCTCTTGATAGTGGAAGCGTCAAAGGAGAAAGTGTAGTCGTGTGGGTGTCTGTATAATGGTTTAAATGTTTAAGGGTAGAGTCTAGTTTTTGCTATCTGTAATGTTCGACGGTTAACATCAGACGAGGCTAAAGGATATAAGTATTCAACTTACTTAGGGGCACGAGGATGTATCATGACTCAACTCGCCGTAAGCAAATGATGCGAATAAAGTGTAACCGAACGGCTCTAACCGCGACTTAATAAAGGATAGGGCTCTAACCGCGACCTATAAAATAGACGCGACGTAATCGGAAAAGAACGAGAAATAATAGTAATAACGAAATGTTGTACATAACGTTTAATAACGAAATAGACAACTATATAAGTTTGTGCTTTACTTTAGTCAACAAAAATGTGTCTTTACAAACTCGTTAAGTTTTTGAAGATGTTACGACGTTCTTACGACAAGTTACTATTTATAGAAAATTTCCCTTTTAGGAAAGTTTTTAGTTTTGGGACGTTAATAGTATCCTCTAATTTAATCGTTTCCATATTTCCAAAAAACAAACTAGTGAAACCCTAGCGTCTAACCAAAATCCTTAGCTCGCTAATTATATATATAAAAACTTGCTATATTTAGATTTAACCATAGCTGTTTGGAAACGACCTTTTTCATTTAGAAAATTCTCTAACAGTGGTTTTGATATTAAGAAGCTCCACGAATGTTTTCAAAAGGACTTCGAAAACCTAATAAACATTCATCGAACATTTTTAACGTCCCGTTTACCCTCATTTAAAACACGGGACCAACTCGCTATATTTTTAATAATTCACCCATGGATTGATCATACACCTTCAATATCATTTCCAATACTATCCAAAAATTCTTTTACGCCAAAACTAATCAACACAATTCACTATAATTCAAGCCTAACCTCATTGCCATCTTTGTTGCAACTCACAAATCTCACAACATCTCGACAAGAACAAATTATATATCCGAAATCATCAAAAATCTTTATTAAAATAATTATTCATTTTAATCATTTGAAATCATAGCACAAACATATGGAGTCGCGAATCAAAAGTATAAGAATATATAGCAACAATAACTATAACAAACGGTGACGGAATGCGGAGAGTGAGGACAATTCAAGAAACAATATCCCTAAAATAAAGGTCAACTAATGGGTTTATTAGGAGGAGCTCGCGAGAGAGCTCATGCGATAGGTGGCGAATATTGCACGCAATCGTTTAGATCGAGGATGAATCTAATCCATTAAGGGGGGGGGGCTTTCGAAGGGGGGGGGGAGTGCACTAATCGGTATAGCTCCGAAAAACTTTTAATGATGTAGGGATTCGTAACGGCAAAAGTAATAACTTAAGAATGAGATAAGGTAGTCCAAGTGAGGCGGTCAGATTCTGCTGAGTGGTAAGACAAGATTGTGTTTCTAGATCTTTTTAACGGATTCCGGTGATTGTCGGGTTTGAGTTCATACTCGTCTCATATTAGATACCATTAAGCCCACTCATTTATAATTCATTATTTGCATAAAGAAGCGTCCCAATTTATGTGAATAATGAATTGATAAACTTATGGTTCGGTGATTTTACAATTTATTTATTTAAATGGAAGAAGAGGGTCATAATTCTTTCAACTGAGAGATTATAAATAATCCTACTTATAATGTCAGATGCAATTGCGTATTCACAAAATTTCTTCAGGGTGGTGGATGACCATGACGATGCCAGCTTATTTTTTTTTTTTTCTTTTGTGCTCTAATGAGTATGGAACGAGTGTTTAAAACTCATCTTCGGAGACGGGGAGTAAAACAATCAAGGGAGATCGACATCGAGTTCAAAATAGTTGGTGAGCATACGGTTTAAGTAAATAAGATATAAAGGTTCTTATGATAGATGTTAAATAAATTATCGTATCAATCCTCATATTACAAGTCCCGCCCATACAAGACTTGTAATACTTAGATACACACACACTTCCATGTAAACCAAAGATAAAGGTCTTATGAACGAGTTTATATAGCAATTATCGTATCAATCCTCCTATTACAAGTCCCGCCCATACAAGACTTGTAATACTTAGATTCACACATAATTCTATGTAAACCAAACTGTGACGGGTTTCGTGTAAAACATTATTGTATAATGTTATGAAAAATAGTTCGAGATCATTGCATCGCTCACAATGTCTTAGAAAAGTTTAGATATATATATAGACAACTTCTATATATGTAGTCGAGAAAATATACGTAAGGCAAACGTAAACCGTAGAGAAAAGATGACCGCAAAGAAAAGATGAGTGCAGAGAAAAATAAACGCAGGGCAAAGGTAAACCTATATCATAGCATGCTCAAGGATAAATGGTTCTCAGGTATACGCCATAGCAAAAACACGTATAAGGCACACATAAAAGCACGTAAGGATCACATACTGGTTATATACCAGACCTAGATATTCTACATGGCTCTCTATAACCTTGGCTCTGATACCAATCTGTCACACCCCCAGACGGGGCATTCCTCTTTTTCCTCCGGCGGATTATGTGTCTGAGAGGCGTGACTTCATCATTTCAAACACATGGCACGAGAGAATAACCACTAATGGACTGGTTTTGAAAATAATAACTCGTTTGGCATGTTAAAATAAATATAGTTGTTACGAGATTCAAATAGAAAATTAAATCTTTTGCGGAAGCGTAATGAAAAATGTGCGGAAGCATAATTTGTTTTCAAAAGACAATGGAGTGATGAATGAGAATAAAGTCTTGGTAAAAGGTGTATTTCATATTGCACGTGACTCAACATTGCACGTCAAAGAAAGATAGAAGTCTTAAAGCTAATCACCTGAGAAAAAACCATGCTAAAAATGGTCAACATAATGCTAAAACGGTCAACATAAAGTTGAGTGAATTCATAGGTTTAAGTAAAACATTTATGAGGATAAAAAACGTTTAGAGAATACTGCTTCACTCACAGTTAATGAAAAAAAATTAGTAATCAGTAACGTTAAACCAAATCATTGTGGACCACAAGTTATAAAACGTATGTGACAATCTTAGCAGTTTACGATTTCACATATAAAGCACATGAGACTATTATAACAAATACAATATCACATGAAAAGTATTTACTGTTGCGCTAAGCTCATGACATCGAAGCTCAATTCGATGCAGCATATTATATGCCAAACAAGAAATTAACTGCCCTAGAGGTATTTGACCAAGATCACCTAGTGAAATCCGACATGGTATATATCCGTTTATCGGGAGCCCCATGGGTAGTGAGCGCTACTCACCCAGATAGGGATAATTAGTCCCAATAGATCTATTTATAACATTCGTGCTTACTTAACCAATATGGTCGGTTAAGAAATTAACGGTTCATGATAGTTCGGGCATTAGTGGTCTATTCGCAACTCAGGCAACACGTAAACAGGGAAAGTAGATCAGGATACTTGTGTCCGTAGTAAAATCAACCAATGTATTTCCAAAAGTAAGGCTTTAAGTAATTGCATCCATAAGTAAAACAAAGTGTGGAATCAATTATGTAACCAAGTTTGCAAACGAAAGTTTATAAAAGTTGGAAATCATTAGAGTAAACAAGTTTGTAAATGAGCATGTTCTCACCCTAAAATAGTAAAGTAAAAGTAGTAAAACGTAGGGTTATGAACTCACCTTGATGTTGCAGAACAATTAGCATAAATGCAAATAATAAGCACACACAACGGAAAACGGAACGGCTCGACCAAGAAGATGCGGCTTAACTTAACGGCTAAGACCCACTAGTTTAGGATGATGAATTTGGGGTTTTCGATGGATAAGTACATCAACGCGACACGTTGATACGCGACACGTTGATAAAGGATTTAGGTTTCAAGTTGTAAGAGTTTGGTGGTTGGTTAAATAAAATAAATCGAAAAGCAAATGCAAAGTATGTAATATATTCCGTATATATTACATATGAAAAAAAATTATATAATTCATATGGTGAAATATAATAAAGACAAACAACCAAAAGAATAAGTCGTAGTATATAATACTTTACAAGTATTATATAAGAAACGTGAGAAAAATATGGAAAAAAATAATTCGACCCGTGTTTGAGAGTCACCAAGTAAATTAATAAAGAGTTCTTGCATAAAGTAAACACACGTTTTTAAAGTTACAAATTAGATAAATAACGTTTTTAAAACTTTTACAAAAGTTATGATTTTATCTTCTAGTCGGAAATTATTAAATAATATTTTTTATAAATTAGTATTTTGTTTCCTTAACGGGTTGTAGCTAAAATAGTTGTCTCATTTGTAAAAGTATAATTCCCGTTTATTTGTCGGGTTATTGTGAAATTACAATTTAATACTCTTAAAAACTATATAACTTAATCATTTTTATCGGGTTTCCAAGATAATAAAAGTTTTAATGAAAAACACTAAGTATGGAAGTTTATAGAAATTTCGGCATGACCTATTCGTTTATAAGACGTTTCTCACTTTTATAAAAATTTAATGTTTTCCACTTTAATCAATCTGTGTTGTAATATACGCGCGTGTTTCAATCTATACCTAAACAAAAACAAATAGTACAAAATAAGTAAAACCAAACACACCCTAATGGCTCAACCAAATGCACCCTAACCGCTAAACCTAAACTCAAATCCAAACGCACCCTAAAGGCAGTTAAACGTAGATCCAAACGCCCCTTTGGGGCCATAAAACGCAGCCAACAAACACCCCTTAGGGGCTGTTACAACGCCGAAACAAACACCCTATTTGGGTGTGTATACCAACCGAAACAAAAGAACCAAAAACTAATTTAAACGAAAGTGAAAACGTGTATAAACAACCAAAACCACACAAAAATCATTATTAGTTTTTACAAGTATAGAAACCATCCAAACTCGGGGTTAAAAGGGGTAAAGTGGTAGTTGTATGCGGCTGTTGTGCCGCGACTGAGAAAACCAAACGCACCCTTGGTGCTTCCGCCTAACCCAACGCACCCTTGGTGCTTCTTGTAAAACCAGACACACCCTTATCGTGGTGGCGTGGTCATGGTGGTGTTGAGGTGGTGTTCGTGGTGATGATGATGGCGGTTGTAGGAGGCGATGGTGATGAGGTGGCGATGGAGGGGATGACGTGGAGAGGATGACGATGGTAGTATAGGCGACGGTGTGGAGAGGGTGATGGTGACGGGGAGATGGCTGCGGTGGAGAGGCAGCCATGGGGGTGGTGATGTATACGGCGGTGGTGTGGTGATGTATACTGGCTGGTGGTTTGGTTGTTAGGAGGCTATTTGTGATTTATATATTGTGGGTGATGGTGGTGTGGATACTGTGGTTGTCATGGCAGCGGCGGTGGTGGGCCGGCATAAGGTCACGGAATCCTGGCTCCCACGAAAAAAGGTGGGTTTGGTGCAGGAAAAGAAAAAGGGGGTAGGATTGTGTGTGTGTATGGGGTTATACAAAATGAGGGAAAAGCCTAATGGCGGTTGTGTATATTACCCAAAGTTGTAAGACAAGAAGTGGCTAGTGTTAATACTAGGAGGGGATAATGGTGTATATATTCTTTGGATGGGACCAAAAGTGTAATCTTTTTTTAATTATTGGGTTCGGACTAGTTTGAGCTTAGTTATCGTTTGATTCAGACACGAATAAATTACGCCATTGCGTTCCAAATGATTTTTCCTCTATAAAATAAGTATTTACATGTAGTTTATTTTTAATAAATGTTTTTATAAACTTATTTTAAAGTTTAATATTTATTTGGGTAACACGGGCAAGCGTTTTTGATCGTTAAAATTAAACCTTTAATTTGAACATTCGTGTTTTAAACAAACCATTTTTGAATTAAATGTAAAATTATTTATTAAATATTTTTTATTTAATAACAATATTGTATTTGATAAAACTTTTTTATTATTTTGTGTGTTGGTACGCGCCTGTGCGGTTGTTCAAAACTTTGCCGAGGCTATTTTAGTCATTTTCTGCTTGGTTTCGTTGTATCGGGTAAACTATAAAGTGTTCTGGAATGTCGTTTATGTTCAATGACAGTATAACCCAAAAATTAATAATACATTTTGGATGTGTGTTTTTGATAAGTCATTTTAGGAATACATAATATCTTCTCGTTTTCAAGCAAATTAAGTTTGATAAAATAAATTTAGTAATATGAGAGTTATAATAGAAATCATGTTTTATTATTTAAATTCGTTTGACTTCAACTGACTCTCCTTTAGGGACAAACTTGAGATTTCCTAATACATAATCATCTCCAGTATGATGAACAGCAGAGCCATGGAGGTAGCGAGGCAAATCGAGGTGATTGGTTTAGGAGAAAACAAAAATGGATTTAGGATATTTACATGGAGTTTTATGGTATATCCTATATCATAACACGGGGTCGATTCTTGGATTTGGCTAGTTTCTAGAGAGAGAAACACTTGAGAGAGAATATTCTAGAGAGAGAAAGTGTTTCTTTGTAAATAGAAAATAATAACTAGCTTGCCTCTTCCAAAGTTAGAAGAGGCTATATATAGTACTTACAATATACCGGGTATTCGTACCCGACTTAAAACCGAAAAACGTACTATTAACTATTAAACTACGAGCTATAATAAACAGTAAAATACACGGGGTGACAGTCCTTTTCTAATATCTAACAATCTCCCCCTAAGGGAGGTCACCCCTGAAAATACCAAACTTTAATCACTTCAGTCTTTAGCTCGTAGACATTTGATCTCTTGTACATTTGGGATAGTAATCTTTTGATTCATCTTACGCTTGTCTTTGACTGTGATCTTGAGCTTTCTTGAGATCATCGCCCAAACATAATCTTACATCATCTTGTAATGAATCGCCATCTTGTGCACTTGTGAATGAATACATGACATCAGAGTTTGCGGAAGCTTTGACACCTTTATGAGGTCTTTCATAACATCATAACAAGTGTAGGTCGTGTCTGAGCATTCGGTTATTTACTTGACATCTCAGGTACTGGGAATTTCCATCTCCATCTCCATCTTTAAGATATCCTGTAATGAAACAGTTAGCAATAAAGAGAAAATTGATTTGAAAAGACAGTCTAAGTGTTTCTTATGAAAGACTTTTGAAACACTTCGAGAGTTTTGATTGTTTGTCAAATGATGAATAACCGTCAATTCTTATACTGGAACAAGTTTGATTCACACAGAATCGCACCATTGTTTCTTTCCAGTTGACACAAGTTTGATTCTTGTAGAATCGCACAAGTCACCTACCTAGAGCTTGTTTGATGTTGGCTCTAGCAGGATTTCCATCTTCATTGTGAAAAACTATCGTTTCACTCGGATGTTCTGGCAATATCACAAGGATAATGCGTAGGACTCTTAGGATAGACTTGTTTCCACAGTGTGTGAAAGACAAGAGAATTGGATATGTGTCCTAACGAGATTAATTGACGATCTCTTGGCTCTAGACTCAATAGTGCGTTTTGGTTTTAGTAATCGGAGGCTGGAGCAGACTGCCACCTGTTCAATATCAACTAACTCGGAGTGAGAAAGTCAATAGATAACGTGTTTTGTCTCCGTGAGAAATGAAACAGAAATCTTTTGAAAGATTCTGAGTGGCTAGGGAGGGTTGTGCATTGCATCACTGGGTCCATGATGACGATCTTCAATGTCAGCAATCATCTTAGTGATTCTGGCAGCATATGAATTGACCCGGTTTCTGCCTAAGTGAATGGAGGGCTTCTTTCTTTACACCCTTTATCTTTACAATTCTTTTTAATTCTTCAACCCCTTCAGTGCTTACCGAGACTTCATGACTAGAACCTTGTTGGGTTTATTCCAGTACTAGCTCCATCTCAGTCGGCACTTTTCCCTTATTCTCACTTTTACTCCTTTTTTCATGTCATACCTAAGGACTTCTACACTAACTAGTGGATTGTCCCTGGGTAGATCCCTCCGGTTATGGCTGGATCATTGGGAATAGTACCTAACCTTACCAAAACCTTATACTCTAATTAAGTAAAATGCTGTCGGTTTTTGGTATAGTTTCCTTTCCATATAAACAATTAAAATTCAATTAAGGTACTTATGATATAAAATATCAAGGTTAGTACATGATTGTTTTTGACTTTTTCAGAAACGTCCCCTCACCCTCTCAAAAGTGCTTCAGTATTCGAATTTGTTTAGACGTTTGGGCGGCAGTATATGAGTCCTAATAATCATGTTTATTTATTATACACATATTTTAATCACAATTTGTCTCCCCTTATATCAAAATTTTTAAACCCTTTGGGACAATTTTGGATATCAATGATTTTAAATATGTTATAGCATTTAGGAGAAAGTGTGGCCTTAATTCGCAAGACGTGTAAGAGACATATTACTGCTCCCCCTTAATCGTTAGGGATATAAATTCTCCTACACTTACATCAAGAGATTAACTTGCTACTAATGTACAAGGTTTATATTATTCACAATAAGAAATAGATTGCCGTTTGTTTTTGTATTTGACGATGCGTCACGTTGTTATGTCGATTAGCATTTAGTCAATATCTCCTTTATTCTCTCTCCAACAAGCTTCTAAGATTCGATAGATCCTTCTGATCTGTAGGTCTTTTCTTCGATTGTTGTGATGAAGTCTTTGCTTCTTCTCTTGTCATCTCTGACCATTCCTTGTCTCCATGAGTACGTAGGGTTGGAGCTCTCTTATTTAACTCGTACAGATGAAAGTCTTTAACCATTTGGTTCCAGCTTTTCCATGACTCTTATCAAGTCCATCACTAACTTGTTGAAGCTCCATTCAGCCCTCATCAGCTTTCTTTGATCATTTCTGGTCTCTGTAGATAATGATATTGGTTAGGGTACGATGTTTTTATAGTCTTCTTTGAAGTATATAGTCGGCTGCATCCCAATATAGGACGTTCAAGGTTGATTCTTTGTTTGATACTTTCAATCCCGAGCTGTAAGTCTCCCACCACGTTTCTGATCACAGGTTTTCTTATCCACATGTTGTATGTAGTACTTTGAGTCTGGTTTTGCTGTCTTGGGCAGATGGTTGAGTTTATTCTTGAATATATGAGTAGGTATAGTCTTCAAAATCAATTTGGATGAAAGATTTCTAAAATCCTTTTTCTGAGATCTTGTACTCTTGGTAATCAGCACGGCGTAGAATTATCTCTCTTAGGTAGTTGTATCCGTATTTTTCGAATACCTTGACACTGATCACACTGAGAATTCGCATCTGCGATCTGACTACTTCACGATCAGAGGGCTCACTGTGTTTATTGATGTAGAATTCTTTCTCTTTAAACCACCAGTTTGTCTCCTCTTTATAGTGTAGTGATGCCATAGACATGCACTGATGTCATTTCGCTGTTCACTCTCAACCCTCAATGACGAAAACTAATTCTTCAAGCCGAAGTCTTAGGTAATGAGGGCTTTGAGCTTGGATATGGATAAGGCTATTCTTCACTCTTTGTAACCTGTCAGCAGATAATCTAGATCTTGTTGAAGGAAGATTGTGGTTGAGTAGTTACCTGACCTGTGGTCTCATAAGGCAGTGGTTCTGATATATTTCTCAGAATTTGTTGACCTCTAGGAATTACTCAAATCAACCTTATTGGTCAGCAGCTCTATGGATTCATCATCTGATATTGAAGAAAGACAATGTTCTTGTGAAAGGCCTTTAACAAGGTTGAAAGCTGGACCTATAAATAGCTTTGAGAGTTCTTCTTTCCAGTTCGTCTGCAGAACAATTTGATGAACGACCTAATATCAATTGGTCTTCCTTTAAGGCAAACTCGCTCCGATCATAACTCGCTGCAAAGGCTACCAAACCGCTGCAAGAAATCTAGGCAAACTCGCTGGTGGATTTTTAAGGCAACTCAGCCGAACACAACCGCTGCCAAGCAACCCGATCCGTTCGAAGAATTATTTTATCATACCGCCGTTGAACCGCAAAGAGTTTCTTTATAGATATTTTGTATTTAAAATAATCAACAGATGATACAGGTTCAATCGCTGGTAAGAAACCGATGGCTTTGAATAAAAGCAACTCGCTTTTGAGCAAATCGCCGCCTGTTCAAATCGCTCCGGGTAACCAACTTGCTGCTTAGAAACAAAATCGCCTCTTGAGCAACTCGCACTAAGCAACTCGCCGTTGTGTCTGAGGGTTGGTAACCTACTTAATAAATATATTTTTCAGCAAACGCCGTAAGAAATCTCTGGCATCTCTCCTACAGCAAGAACAACGACGTTTTTCACAACAAAATACACCCATATAAATCATACCCTTTTGAACGAATTTTGCTTGTTATTCTTTTGCACAACACAGTTACCATAAGGTAATAGCTACTAGCAAAAGAAAAAAAAAAAAAATAAATAATATATTAATTATAAATATAAAATTCAACAAAAAAAAAACCATGAATAAAAAAAAAATAAATCTAAAAAAAGAAGGTTATAAAACAAAATAAAAAAAAACAGTTAAATCAATAGTAATAATAAAAATATTAAAAAAAAAAAATAAAAAATAAAAAAAATAAAAAAAAAAATAAACCAAAATACGTATACTAAAGAGAAATATAAAAAATAATTAAAACACCCAAACTTTATCAATACAAACAACAAAATTCAGAGATCTTCAAAAAATGAGCTAGTGCCTTCAAAGGTACACTTTTCGATCTAATCAAGCAAGAAATCGCACATACACACGATCTAATCATCCCATTAGCTCTGATACCAATTGTGGTATATCCTATATCATAACACGGGGTCGATTCTTGGATTTGGCTAGTTTCTAGAGAGAGAAACACTTGAGAGAGAATATCTAGAGAGAGAAAGTGTTTTTCTATGAAAGTAAAATAATGCTAGCTTTACTCTTTCTAATGTAGGAAGAGGCTTACATCGTACTTTCAATATACCGGGGTATTAGTACCCGACTTAAACCGAAAAAAAAACATACTATTATCTATTAAACTACGAGCTATACATAAACGTAGATACACGGGTGACCTGAGAAGTCTTTTTCGAATATCTAACAATTAAGTCTAAACCAACCTGAGCTTACAATGATCTATGAGTTATGTTATCATTGAATTACAATGATTCTTTAGACTCCACAGAAGGGTATACCAGTGTCAAAAGTAGTTCCCACAAAACACTAAATCAAAAACCCTACCCCTAAATCTAATAGAAATAGGGAAATGAAAAGGACAAGGCGGGATTAAGAGATGATTACCTTGTCGATATAAGTAGGTAACGAACTAAATTGAAACAGGAAACAAGATCTCAAGATTTGGTGTGGTAATTATTTATATGAGAGTGTAAAAGTATGCGTGGGAAACTACTCAAGTTATCAGCTGGGTTTTTACACCCAAACTCGATACGCCGTATTGGTGTTTGTCCAATACGTCGTATTGGGCAAAAAAGTTGACCAAATCAACTCTGGTTAAAAACAGTGGATATGGTGTATAGGTGTTTAATCGATATGCCGTATTTATCCTTGGAGACCTTTTTTCTTAAATTAACAAAGTAAAGAAAAACGTACCTTGGCCTCCGCAACCTTCTCATGTAAACGCCATCCTTATAAAACCGTTTGGGGTCGAAGGGAATGCCAAACGGCACATATTGATTTTTAATTAATAAAATTAATGGCTTGCGTTCATTAAAACTTATCCGATTTATCATTTTAATAATTAGAAAGAAATTACTCATTTCTAAAAGTTCACTTTTCTCGTCGTGATTTGTCTCTGAGTGTTCATCAGACTCAACGGGAGTGGTGTCAACACTATCCATTGGTTTGATATCAATGTTTTCTAAACACAATTCAGTATTGATTTCAACATGGTGTTCCGGTTTCAAATCATCGACAAGAATTAATTTATAAGAAAACGAATTCTTGTCGCATATAAAAGTATAAACTTCGTCGTCAGAATCGGAAAATGTTATACTAAAATCAAAATCTATTTTAATTGCATTATAAATACTTACAGTTGGTTCGGATGAAACATTCTGATTTGATGTTAATGCATCATTGTAGACGATAGATGGGAAATTTGCTTCAAAATCTATGAAAAATTCAAGATTATTACAATATACCTTACCGTATGTAGCAGTTTCCTAGTTAAACATCCGACCACGCCTTTAAGCTTTTTCAGCTTGAAGTTTGATGTATTCCTCCATAGTGATGTTTGGATCGTCCATTATAAATCTAACTAAAATCGCAACACAGAAACAAAAACAAATACTAGAAAAACAAACAAGGAAGAAAACACACCTAAAACTAATCTAATTTAATTTACACTAATTCTAGGAGTTAAGTTAATCTAAGGTTAAAACCAAAATATTAAATAAAAATAAAGATTAAACAACTTCATTCCTCGGCAGCGGTGTCAAAAACTTAATGTGTCGTCATGTAGGTTGTTATTTTAGTTATCAAGTTTTACATTTACATTTTTTTAACTTTACCTAAAAACAACACTTTAACGGGCAGTGTGCCCGATCAGATGTAGCTTCGTTGGTAAGTAGGGTGTCGATTACTAAGAGCGAGAGCATAAATATATTAGTTCTATCAATATTTTGGTTAACTAAATTAACTAAATTTAAACTATGTTAAAATAGTTAACACCTTATTCTAACGGATAAAAGGGGGGGGGGGTTTCAGTCTGAGAGACTGGCACAGATTTGGTGGTGACTTAAATCAATTTAAAACATAATAACATACGCAAGCATATAATCAAAAGATAGAAGAGTAGACTAGCCAATTATAAGAAAACTGTATTAACCATGATTAATCTAATTAAAACGCAGGTTTGTTTATTTTAGTGCAATGAGTGCTTATTTCGAGGCAGCATATCATTCAAAGATTTAGGCGGTGCTTCTTCCTAAAACCTAGACACGTAGAATTCTGTCACAATTAAACGCATCCGCATAAAGCATCATATTTGCTGATTATAATTTATCTTAGGAGATTAATAATGGTGATCTTATTAAACCCTAGCTCATGGAGACTTAACCCACTTATTGCTTAACGGATCTTTATAAACTAGTAGTCCACTGTTTGAGTATTTACCAACGGAAGAAGAATGTTATACTAGGTCACCTGCTAGAACAACTTATTCCCTTAGGCGATTGGTAAAGATAGGTCAATATTTGTGATCCTATTATTCTAGATATATAAATTGCAGATATGGAGAGCCATCCCAGCATCTAGCTAGCTAGATATTTTGCATTCCTAGATCCAGTTGAATGATAGGTCGCATACTTAAGCACATAAACAAGTATGAATTGATAAACATAATCAACAACCAACAATAAATTAAGCAACCGATATAAACAAACCAAACATTTAAATCTTCATAAACATGGCTAATACCCAAGGGTATTATCCTTTAACCATTGTAATTAATACAAGAATAATCAATCAACCAAGGTAAACTAACCGAGTCAAACGAATGATACCAAAAATCAAACGATTATAAGAGTATTGGTGATTACAATGTGTTTCCTATGGAATTAGAAGCTTTGCTTGACCTCTTCTGCTCTTCTTATCTTCTGAAAATCGACTTTTATTGTTAGGGTATCGAAAATATGATCAAGCACACCTAAAACTCGTTTTTAGGTTTTCTATTTATAGTGTCTAGAATAGGATTGGTACGCCATATTGGTTGAGGTCAATACGGCGTATTAGGAATTTTCTTGGAGTAGGGACCACGTTCAATATCTTTTAGAATCTTTGTATACTATATCTTGGATACGGCGTATGATATCTCCTGGATACGACGTATAGGTCTTTTCCTTCGTTGTTTCTTGTGAAGTGCAAGAATAGATATGTCGTATCTTCCTTGATGGATACGGCGTATAGAGTGTCAGAACAGTTTTCTTTAGATTTCTTTGTTTAAGCTCCATAATGCGTGTCTTTTAGCTAATCTTCACAACATACTCCATAATTATTGAAAATCTCAAATATAAATGATTAAGTATCAATTCTTGCAATAATTATATAAAATGGGTAATTTACATGGGATAAATGATGCTATAAAAATGACGTTATTTGATGTCATCACATCAACATATATTTGTACTATAATGACATCACTCTTAGTTTTATATGTAAAAAGAGTGTTGTCAATAGTACCTTTGACAAACTTGTGCTGAATAAGAAATGTAAACAGTGTCTTATACCATGCTCTAGGATCTTGTTTCAGCCCATACAGTGCTTTATCCACCTTGCACACATAATTAGGAAATTCACTGCTTGTATTCCAAGATAGTTGTTGAACATATACTTCCTCAGAGAGTTTCCCATTCAAAAATTCACTTTTCACATCTATCAGATATACCATGAAACCCATGTAGGAAGCATATGCAAGAAATATCCTGATGGCTTCAAGTCTTGCAACTGATGCAAAGGTTTCATCATAATCAATCCCTTCCTCTTGTCTAAACCCCTGAGCAACCAGCCTTTCTTTGTTCTTGATAACAACACCATTCTTATCCATCTTGTTTATGAAAATCCACTTAGTCCTAATGATGGTTTTACCATAGGGCATAGGGACAAGTGTCTAGACCTTATTTCTTTCAAACTGATTCAGCTTCTCTTACATTTCAATAATTCAACCTTCTTCTTTAAGAGCTTCAACTAACTTCTTTGGTTTAATTTTTGAGAAAAAATTACATATAGGCCCTCATTAGCTAATGCAGCTTCAGAGTCTCTAACTCTGCTTCTTTTTGTTACATTAGCTTGTGGTTCACCTAAAATGTTAACCAAAAGAATGTTCTTCTCTCTAGACCATTTGTCTTAAGGAGCTGGAGTGTCATGAATGACATCAGCTGATGGTGAAGTAATTGTTAGTAAGGGTTCAGCTTCACTAATTGGTTCATTGATTGTGATGTCTTGAGAGACGAAAGAATCACTATAAACTTTGGCTGGTTCAGATTCATCAGGTTCATGTTGAACAGGATGATCATCAACTAATGAGAACTCAAGTGATTCATCGGGTGAGTTGTTGTCTTGAATAGTGGGAGTGATTGGATCAGGGATGGTTCAGAGTCATCAGGTTTTTGTTTGTGGAAAGGGGATCAAATACAGGGACATAGGGAAAATAATCATCTTTTCCAGAGCTGAGAGGAATTTTGCTTCTTGGTACTAGAAATTTATTATCAGGGAAGGATCTGTTTTCATTAAAGTTAATTTTATCACCCTCTGTGTTGGTTTGAGCGATTGCTTCATCATCTTCACTGAATGTAATATGATAAGTTTTTTTCCATTTCTTGCCTTCTGATGTTGAATACCCTAAAGGCTTTAGCCACTGGAGAGTATCCAAGAAAGAATCCATCATCAGCCTTTTCATCAAACTTTCCCAGGTGGTCTCTATGATTATGAATGAACACAGGACAACCAAAAACATGGAAGTAGCTGACATCAGGAGATCTTCATTTGAACATATCATAAGCTGTCTTCCCATGTCTTTTCACAATGATTGATCTATTTTAAGTGTAGCAAGCAGTGTTTATAGCTTCTCCCTAAAACTGTTTAGGGAGTTTTGAACTATTCAACATAGTCCTAGATGCTTCAATTAGGGTTTCATTTCTTCTTTCAGCTACACCATTTTGTTTAGGGGTACAAGGAGATGAGAAATTTTGAGATATTCCCTTTTCATCACAAAATTCTTCCAATTATGGTTTTTGAAATCTGTTCCATTATCACTTCTCAGCTCCTTTACCCTTACTTCATTGAGATTTTCCATCTTTTTGACAAAAGACATGATTCAATCAGCTGCATCACTCTTTTTCTTTAAGCAAAATACCCAGGTGTACCTAGAGTACTCATCTACTATGACCAGAGTATATTTGTTATGGCTGATGGTTTGAGGTTTAACATGTCTAAACAAATCTATATGAATGAGATGTAAGCACTTGTTGATGGAAAATGATATCTTGGTTTTGAATAATGTTCTATGGTGCTTCCCTTTCTCACATGCTAAACAAGATTTGTCTTTTGAGAAAGTGAGAGATGGAAGACCAACAACAAGGTTTTATCTGGCTAGTTTGTTAATGTTTTTGAAATTGAGATGGGATAGTCTCTTGTGCCATAGACAGTTAACACTGTTGGAAGCTTTCACAAAGAAACAAGCATTGCTTTCTTCATTTTAAGATGACATATCAATGACATAGACATCTTTCTTCTTGGAACAATAAGCACAACTTCATTATTTTGGTTGAATATGGTTCCTTGAGTCTTGGTAAACAAAACTTTAAAGTTAGCATCACATAGCTGGCTGATGCTGATCAAGTTATGTTTCAGACCATTTGCATAAGCAACCCTAGTGAATGTGATTCCATTGCAGTTCACTAAGCCATATCCCTTTGTGTCACCTAAAGAGTTGTCTCTAAATACCACTTTCGAACCTGACTCCTTTGAATATCTATGCAGATATTGTTTAACCCCTGTCATGTGTCTAGAACAGCCACTATCTAGATACCATACATATCTCTTTAAGTAATCCTGCACAGACATTTGAATCACGTTAGTT
Source organism: Tanacetum coccineum (assembly GCA_026074375.1). NCBI lineage: Eukaryota > Viridiplantae > Streptophyta > Magnoliopsida > Asterales > Asteraceae > Tanacetum > Tanacetum coccineum. The sequence goes on along the minus strand of BQNB010021998.1, from coordinate 36,752 downwards.
TTTTTTGTGAACTCACTTTTCAGTGGGTTCAATGGATTGCTAATTAGTAATCCTTGGTTTCCTATTGTTGGAGGAGGTCTTCTTAACACAGTCAGCAGTTTCATGAGCAATGCTACCACATATGTCACATCCAGGGTAGTACTCATACTCATTAGAGTGGTGGTCATTGAACCCAAAGTACTTGCATAGTATTAAGGGGTTTGGGATCTTAGGAGCCTTCCTTGAAGAGGAGGCATGAGATGACTAAGCTTTGAGCTTAGCTAGGGTCTTCTTCACAACAACTTGTTTAGGGTTTTCTTTGGTTAGGTGGTTAGTGGATTGGTAGGTAGAATACTTAGGTTTATTATAATAGTCCTTAGAGATGTGGTTTCTAAAACTACAGTGTTTACATGGTCCAAACCAGGTCTTTTGTTTGCCTTTGGCTGACTTAGAACTCCATGTTTGTGAAATAGTAGCAGAGTGGTCTGATGGAGGTTTGATTTGCTCTTTGAGCCCTTTTACCTCTTCCATCAGGGTAAGAAGAAGTTGCTCAGTGGACGAGCAACTTTCTTAACAAGACTAGGGTCAGGGACAGAGGTTGACTTGGTTTGATCCTTTTTCTTGATAATTTTAACTGTTGACTCTTTATCAACGACCTTTTTAGTCTTTTCAGGGATAGTTGTGTCAAGACAACAAGTGGTATTACATCATTTGATGTACCAATAGGCTCAACCCTTGAGAGCTTAGGAAGGGGAGGAAGTAGTTCATGATTTTCACATTCAGACTCAGAGTTAGAGGTAATTTTAGGAATTGTCTTATAGGGAGACTCATCTGCCTTGGTGAACACAACTTCCTTTGAGGAAATTATTTCCTTCATTTTTCCTCTCCCACCTAGGGCACGGAGAATATTGCTAGGGACTTGCTCAATGACTTTCTTTAAGTAAGAGACTTCATCTCTTAGAGATTCATTTTCCAACTTTAATCTGGAAATTTCATGTTGGAGGGAGATGTTGTGGACTTTAGTATCTTTTAGGTCAACAAGTTCATATTTGCATGAGGACAACTCTTGTTTAAGAGAGTTAAACTTGCTGAGCAAGTTTTTCCTCTGATCTTCCACGTAGTGGAGGTCTACATAAGTGTAATCTAAAACATGTTTTCTTTCATCACCATCATTCATTGAAATGAGTTATTGTACCTTTTTCATGGTGATTTCCACCCACTGACCAAACCTAGCGTCAACTTTTCCTACAACTGGCTCATCTTCAACGATAGCCATGAAAGCTTTAACCCTGGTGACACATTCATCTTCAAGGGATAAAGATTCCTCATCCCAGTCAAACAACTCAGCTACTAACCCCTTTTCACTTTTGTTCTTGGACATGGCATCAATCTTCTTGGTAAGAACGGCTAACTCAGACTTGAGAGCTTTGTATTTGCCCATGTAGTCTTTCTGAGTATTTTTGTTATTTTGATTGTGTTGTTATGATGAGTTTGATTGAAACTTAGGTTTGTAGGATTTGTTTAATGAGGGATAAGAAGGTGAGGATGTTTTGGTGGTTGGGCAGTCCTTTCGAAAGTGTCCTTGTTTTCCACATGCAAAACAAGTTTCATTTGACTTGTCCATAGGTTTTCTGGCTGACCCAACTCTTCCAGACCTCTTGTAGAATCTCTTTTGATTGGCTAGGAATGCTCTATCATGAAACTCAGCATTCAAATCAGCTAAGAATTCACTGATGCTCCTGGTGTCTTCTACAACATCTGAGTTACTGTCCTGTATGCAAGTGTTAGAAATTAAAGCTTTTAAAGTAGAGCTTTGAATGGTAAATCTCTTTATTTTAGACTCATAGATTTGATCAATCAAACCTTCTTCTTAATTGTATTTTCCAAATAGAGTAGCCACACTATCATTTTTGATAGAATTATTGGCTCTCTGGGTTTGATTCATGCTTAACCATTTTCTTGGTAAGCTGTTGACAAACGTGGCATTTACTTTAGCTTGTGGAATAGAGATGTTGGTTGTTGTGTGTCCCAGATCAGGGTGAAGACAATCAATAGCCTAGCTAATTACCAAAGATGGTTACCGGATATCACTTGAAGTCGTGTAATCACTTTCCAAAGAAAATTATTCGACCCTATGCCTGGGTATCACGAATACCTCCTTGGGATAAAACCAAGTGTTTGTTCTTGTTCTTGGTATAGATCAAGAACCCTGTGTTTCTATGTGTTTTTGTTTTCTGTGTGTTTTTCCATGCAATTGTGATCCCTATTTATATGGGATTTACTCAAACCTAGTCAATGAAATTAATGAGAGATTAATGGCCAATTAATCTCTTCCATAATTATCCTCCATAATTTAGGAATTAGTGGTTACATGACCAAATTAAATATATAGTCATTAATGCAATCAAATCTGCCACTTAAATAGGCAAAAGTTGTTACAAAACATTTAATGTAATCAAACTTGCCACTTAAATGTTTGTAGCCACCCATTTAATTCTAACCACTAAAAGAGTCAGGGAAAATTAGTGACTTGATGGGTGTACACTCCGTACCTCCAAACCAATTTCTAAGTATGATCTGATTCCCACAATTGCACTAAATTTCCAACAATCCTCCTTAATTTAGTACAATTCCTTTGCATGAAAAATTAAACACTAAACAAAACAAGTGCATAAATGAAAATGTCCTGAGGATTGAATTTCCATCTTAGTAAATTACACGTTCAAATATTCAAGAATCAGGGTGTTCTAAGAATTGAACCCTTCAACCCATTTGAATACCTAAAGATAAAATACACACAAATTTTCAAACACATAAGAAACTCCTGACACTATACAAGCCGTATGTCCATATCCAATTCATAAATATTGTAAGAGCCAAAGTCCATGCTCCCTGAAGCGGCAAAACCTCAACATTTACATAGGTGGTTACTCTTTATTCATGCTCCTGCTAAGCACTTTTTCAAAGAAATTAACCGTTGAGAAGTAAAGACTTCATCCTTCTTTTTAGCAGGTTCCAAGCACATCCTTGGGATGATATGCAAATACATGTGCTTCAGTCCTCTGAATGTTTATCTTTCCACATTGAAGTTTCCTTAGTAGGGAGTTGGGTGTCCTAGCATTCAGCGACTTAGTTAGACTTTAATCCCATCCCTTCAGTAGACTTTATAACCAAGTCTCTAGCCAGTCCTTTCGTCAAGTGATCAACTAAGTTTTGTTGAGACCTTACAAACTCTATAGATATCACTCCATTCATGATTAGCTCATGAATCATGCTATGCCTGACACCTACGTGTCTAGACTTCCCATTGTACATTTGGCTATAAGCCTTTGCTAATGTAGCAACACTATCACGGTGGATAGAAATATGTGCTATAGGTTTAGACCACAATAGAATCTCAAGGAGCAAGTTTTTCAACCATTCAGCTTCCTTACCAGCAGCTGTTAAAGCCACAAATTCAGATTCCATTGTTGAACCTGTGATGCCAGTTTGTTTCTTGGTAGCCTAAGAAATTACACCACCACCAAGCAGGATTACCCAGCCACTGGTAGATGAATTGTCTTTAGTATTACTGATCCAGCTTGCAGTAGTGTATCCTTCTAAAATTGAAGGATAACCACTATATGTCAAACTATAGTCCATGGTTTTCTTTAAGTACTTCAGTACCCGCTAAATTGCTTGCCAGTACTGAGTACCAGGATTACTAGTATACCTGCTCAGTTTACCCACAACAAAAACAATATCAGGCCTTGTACAAGTCATGGCATACATTAAGCAGCCAATCACCTTAGAATACTTAAGTTGAGATACAGCCTGACTATTATTAGGCATCAACTTCTCACTTGTATCCATAGGAGTACTTACTGGAGTGCAGTCAAAGTAATTGAATTTCTTCAGTACCTTCTCAATATAATAAGACTGAGAAATTTCTATTCAATTACTTTCATGTTTAATACTTATACCCAAGATAACATCAGCCTTCCCCATGTCCTTTATAGAGAACTTTGATGACAAAAGTTCCTTTGTTAGGTCAACCTAAACTTGGTCAGTGCCAAAGATCAACATGTCATCGACATATAGGCAAATGATGACTCCTTTACCAGTTTCATCAAATTTGCTATATACACATTTGTCAGCTTGGTTAAGTAAATAATCATTAGACAAAACCACTTCATCAAACTTTTGATGCCATTGCTTAGGTGCCTGCTTAAGTCCATATAGAGACTCAATCAATTTAAACAACTTGTTTTCATTTCCATACATGATGAAGCCCTAAGGTTGATTCCTATAAACCTCCTCTTCCAAGTCACCATTCAAGAAATCTGTCTTCACATCCATCTGATGAATAATCAGATTGTGAATTGATACCATAGCAATCAACAGTCTTTTGGTACTAATACGAGCCATTGGAGCATAAGTATCAAAGTAGTCTATTCCCGACTTTTGTTTAAAGCCCTGAATGACCAGCTATGCCTTGAACTTTTCAATAGTTCCATCTACCTTTAGTTTTCTTTTGAAGATCCATTTGCAACCAAGAGGTTTGCAACCTGGAGGTAGATCAGCCAACACCCAAGTGTTGTTGCCCATGATGGAATCCATCTCATCATTAATTGCTTCTTTCCAAAAAGCAACATCTTGGGATTTCATTGCTTTATCAAATGTCTTGGGATCATCCTCAACATTAAAGCAATAGGAGTGTTGGTCAGAGACCTCATCCCTTGTTCCTTCAATTAAGTATAATTGAAATTCAGGTCCAAAATTCTTTGGATTCCTATTCCTTTTGCTTTTTCTAAGCTCAGGTTCAGGTTGCTGAACAACCTCTTTAGTGACCTCTTCAGGGACCACTGAACCACTAATGTCTTTAGTTCCATTTGGAATCCTGAGACTTGGTCTAGGGACTAAAGAGAATCTATTCTCATCAAATATAGCATCCCTTGATTCAATTATTAAGTTAATTGCAACTGAATCATTAGGTTCAATAACAAAGAACCTAAAAGCCTTGGAATGCTCAGCATATCCAACAAAGATGCATTTAATGCCTCTTTCACCCAAAGTTTTTAGCTTTGGATCAGGGAGTCTTACATCTTCCCTATAACCCCAAACCCTGAGGTAGTTCAGGTTTGGTTTTCTTTTAGTCCATAGTTCATAAGGGGTTATCTTGTTCCTTTTATTAGGAACCCTATTTAATAAATAGCAAGTTGTTAGCATAGCTTCACCTTAGAATCCTTGACTCAGTCCTGAGTAGGACAACATGGTATTAACCATCTCTTTTAGTACTCTATTTTTTCTTTCAGATATACCATTTTGTTATGGAGTATAGGGTACAGTCGTTTCATGGATAATACCAACAGACTAAAAATACAGAGTATCCATGTACTCACCTCCCCTGTCAGTCCTAAATCTTTTGATTTGGGACCCTTGTTGTAATTCAACTTTAGTTTTGAATACTTTGAATTTATTTAATGCTTCATCTTTTGAATGTAATAAATAAACATAACAAAACCTTGAAGCATCATCAATAAATGTCACAAAGTATTTCTTATTCCCTAAAGAGGGAGTAGCATGTAAATCACACAGATCACTATGGATCAGCTCCAAAACTTTAGTTTCACGTTTTACATTTTGAAATGGTTTCTTAGTTATTTTGGTCAGCATGCAAGTCTTACACTTTTCAGTGTCCATGTCAAAAGCTGGGATTAACCCATCCTTTAACATATCTTACATCCTCTTAAAGTGGACATGGCCCAGTCTAGCATGCCGTAAGATTGAATCATTTAGTTTAAAGGTTGACATAAAGGCTGAACCAATATTATCATTGACAATATTAAGCCTGAACATATGATTACTTAAATAACCAAAACCAATAAACACACCATGTTTGGATAAAACAAATTTATTAGATTCAATCACTTGTTTATAACCACAATTATTCAAAACACTACAAGAAACTAAATTCTTCCTTATAATAGGAACATGTAAAACATTAAACAACGAAATAATCTTTTCAGAACTAAACCTAAGATCTACACAGCCACGTCCAGGCACCAGGGCTGTTGACTAATTTCCCATGTGAAGAATAGATCCATTATTCAGTGACTCATTGATCTTGAACCAGCATCTATCTTTACATACATGAATAGTTTCTCCTGAGTCAACCCATCACGTAACATCATCATCTTACATATAATAAGCCTTGAATACATATGTAACATAATAAACCTAGAAAGATTTATTAAACATATTCTGACCTTTTAGTGAGTTGGTAGAACCATTAACTGAACCATTTGTGCCTGAACCATTGGCTTTGTTGCTAACTTTTCCACTTTTGCAATCCTTTTTCAAGTTTCCAGGTTTCCCACACTTCCAACAAGTCACTTTAGACTTTTTGTTAGGATGTGTTATCATGATGCTTACATTTACCCTTGTTGTCATTGTACCTAAAGGAGCTGTTATGCTCTGCCATATTGACAACTAAAGGACCAGCAACATTATTGCCTTTTGGCTTGTCACTATCCTACATCCTGAGGGACTCCTCAATACGCAGATGACTGCCCAACTCAACAAGAGTTAACTCATCTTTCTTATGTTCCAAGGTGTGCTTGAAATCTTTCCAAAAAGGAGGGAGTTTATCAATAATACAAGAGACTTAAATAGCCTCATCCATGTTCATTTTTTGTTGTCTAAATCTTCCAAGTATACCAAGAAGTTCATTGTATTGTTCCAAGACTGGTCTTGAATCAGTCATTTTATAATTTGTGAAATTGGTAACAAGAAACTTCTTACCTGATGCATCCTCAGCCATATATTTGGACTCTAAGGAATCCCATAGTTCTTTGGAAGATTCAACATTTTGGTAAATATCAAACAAGGAATCAGACATACCATTAAGGATTAAACCTCTGTAGACATAGTCATCATTGTCCCACTAGGCCCTCTTCCTGATTTGTTCTACGGTTGCATCATCACCACCATCTGCAGGCATAAGAGTAGTCAACACAACACCACACTTATTGTTGGGATTAAAAGTCTTCTTGATGTTGTTAGAATTACTGCTACTCAAGTTTATGTTAATACTGCTCTGATGAAGTTAGTGCTGCTCATGAACTTTAAAGAAAATATACTAAGTAATTACTACTGCTGGTACAAAACTTAATGTTGCTAGTGAAAGTTACTACTGCTAGTACAAAGACTACTTGAAGTTAATGATGCTGAAGAGTTACTACTGCTCAAGAAAATATTCTAAGTAGTTAGTACTGCTAGTGTTAAGTTAGTACTGCTAGTGTTAAGTTAGTATTGCTAGTGTAAGTTAGTATTGTTTGTTAGTACTGCTTACTTGATATGTATTAGTTATTTGTAGAAAAGATTTTATATACTTAGGAAAGTATTGTAAGCCGAGTAGGACTCTTTGGTGTATAAAAGGAGGTCCTAGGGCATAGAGATTGATATACCAATACGTACCAAAACCAAAAATCAATCTTTTTCTTAGCTTTAAGGTCTTTGTAACCCTAATACTTTGAGAGTATTCGTATTATTATCATTAATAATATTGGAGTTTATTTGTTGAATTATTTGTTCGTCGTTTTACTATTTCATTGATAATTCTTCTTAATATTAAAGATTAGATTCCGTATAATCCTTAATACATTCAAACAAAGCTTTTACTATTGTTGTGTTAGATTTATATAATATAACTAAACCTTAAACAAGCATAAGGAATTCGATCTATTGAAGTGGGATCAACAAGTGGTATCAGAGCTTGTTGAAAAGCTTTGAATAAGAAGAACCTGTTTTTATACACAAGATCTTTTGCTAAAAAGATATGGATCAAGATTCTACACACATGGTGGTTTCATCTAAAGTTCCCATGCTCAAACCTGGTAAGTATGAGATTTGGAGGATGAGGATTGAACAATATATCCAGATGATAGACTATGCACTGTGGGAAGTCATAGAGAATGGTGCAACCTTGCCAAAAACAATAATTGTGGAAGGAGTTATGACAGAGATGCCTATTACTACTACTAAAGAAAAAGCTTAGAGAAGATTGGAGGTGAAAGCTAGAAGTACTTTAATGATGGGCATTCCCAATGAACATCAGTTAAGTTTAACTCTATAAAGGATGCTAAGAAGTTGCTGGAAGCTGTTGAAAAGAGTTTTGGTGGGAATAAAGCTACTAAAAAGACTCAAAGGAATCTTTTAAAGTGGCAATATGAAAACTTCACTGCTCCAGGCTCAAAGATGCTTGATCAAACTTTTGATAGGCTTCAAAAGCTTGTGCGTCAGTTGGAGCTTTTGGGTGAAAAGATTTCACAAGAAGATGTTAATCAAAGGTTATTAAGAAGTTTGTCACCTGAGTGGAACACACATGCTGTTGTGTGGAGGAATAAAGCTAATTTGGATACAATGAGCATGAATGATCTCTACGATAACCTCAAGGTGTATGAACCAAAAGTTAAAGGGATCTCTAGCTCAAGTTCAAGCACACAAAACATGGCTTTTGTGTCCTCTTCAAATAACAACACTAGCAGCACTAATGAAGCAGTTAATACTGCTCATGGAGTTTCTATTGCTAGCACTCAAGTTAATGCTGCTAACTCTACAAATATTGATAACTTAAGTGATGTTGTTATTTGTGCATTCTTTGCTAGTCAACCAAATAGTCCTCAACTTGTACATGAGGACTTGTAACAAATCCATCCAGATGACATGGAAGAGATGGATTTGAGATGGAAAATAGCCATGTTAACTATACGGGCAAGAAGGTTTTTGAAGAGCACAGGAAGGAAGCTTACTGTTAATGGCAATGAGACTATTGGTTTTGATAAGTCCAAAGTGAAGTGCTACAACTGCCACAAAAAGGGACACTTTGCTAGGGAGTATAGAGCTCCTAGAAATCAAGACAACAGGAATAAGGAAAGCTTAAGAAGGAGTGTGCCTGTGGAAATATCTACTTCTATAGCTTTGGTGTCATGTGATGGTCTTGGTGGATATGACTAGAGTGATCAGGCAGAGGAAGGACCTAATTATGCACTCATGGCTTTCTCATCTTCAAATTCGGACTAAGAGGTATCCAATGATTCTATTTGTTCAAAATCTTGTTTGAAAACTATTGAATCTCTTAAATCTCAAAATGATCAACTATTAAAAGATTTTAAAAAATCTGAGTTAATGGTTTTAGGATATTAGATTTAAAGTCTGTGGAAGAAAAACTTGAAGTTTATAAAGCAAATGAGTCTATTTATTTACAAGATATTAAGGGATTAAAATTTGAAATTCATTTAGGAGAAATAGCTATTAGAGAGCTTAAGAAGAATCTTGAAATAGTTCAAAAAGAAAAAGATGGCATTCAACTTAATGTAGATAAATTTGAACATGCATCTAAAAGTTTAAACAAGCTTATAGAGTGTCAGATAGTTGAAAATTGCAAGAAAGGTTTAGGCTATGAAAATTATAATGCAGTTCCACCTCCCTACACAGGAAATTTCATGCCTCCAACACCTGACTTGTCTTTTACTGGTTTAGATGAGTTTGTTAATGAGCCTGTAGTTGAGAACTGTAAAACTATATCTAGTGAAAAAGAGCCTAAGGTAGTTAGGAAGAATGATGATGCCCTATGTATTGAAGAATGGGTGTCAGATGATGAGGAAAAGGATGTGTCTCAGCCTAAAATTAAAAAGAAAACAGTTAGGCCTAGTATTGTTAAGAAATAGTTTGTCAAATCTAAACAACAAAAAAACTACTAGGAAAATTGTTAAACAAGTTGAGCAACATAGGCAAAACACTCACAGTCCAAGAGAAAATCAAAGAAATTGGAACAATATGATGTCTCAAAAACTAGGAAGCAATTTTGAGATGTTTAATAAGGCCTGTTATGTGTGTGGAAGCTTTGATCATTTGCAGGTTGATTGCAATTACCATCAAAAACAGTTTCAAAATCAAATGATGATGAAACCTGTTTGGAACAATGCTTAAATGGTGAATCATCAAAACTTTGCTAAAAAGACTCACCCCTATGCTAAAAAGAACATGGTTCCAAGAAAAGTACTAATGAAGTCTGGTTTAGTATCAGTTAATACTGCTAGACAAGTTAATGCTGCTCACTCAAACAACAGTGAATGATGCTAGACCAATGTCATATCTTTCTAAAACCGCACATTCAACTGTTAAGAGGCCCATTTATAAGAATACAACATTTAAAAACAGTAATATTAATCAAAGGGTTAATACTGTTAGGGGTAAAAAAAATTAACACTGCTAAGCCAAAAGCAGTAGTTAATGCTGTTAAGGGAAATAATTTTAATGATGTTAAGGCCTCAGCTTGTTGGGTTTGGAAACCAAAACATAAAGTTTTAGACCATGGTAAACACAATAAAAAGTTTGATTATGTTGATGCACAAGGCAGATCCAAGTCAGTGATGGCTTGGGTCCCCAAAAGAAACTGATTTTCTTACCTAATGTGCACGACAATTCACAAATGGATTTACAGGATCAAAGAGTAATTGATAGTGGATTATCAAGGCATATGACAAGGAATATGTCCTATCTTACAGACTATAAAGAGACAGATGAAGGATATGTTGCTTTTGAAGGGAACCCAAAGAAGGGAAAATCACAGGAAAATATACCATTAAAACTGGTAATCTAGATTTTAAAAATGTGTATTTTGTGAGAGAGTTAAAGTTTAATCTCTTTGAGAGAATTTATATTGCACCCTCTTTCACTAAAAAGATATTTGGAAATATGGAATGGGTAGCAAGGGTTTTTCTGGATAGAGTAACACCTTATTTCAAAATGGGTAATACAAAACCAATCAAAATTGGGTGGAAGGTTCTTCAATCACAACGTCCTCATCACACACCCACATTTTCAATATTTAACTAAACCTCAAAAGACATAAAAACCTAGGCAGCCTAAAAGAAAGGACACTCAGGTACCTCAGCCTAGTGATCCTAGTGAAAATGTTGCAGATGGGCTGTCCATAAGGAGTTGGGTGACAGTTTGTAAGGGCTGCCACTACTGCTTCTAGCTTAGAAGCAGAGCAGGACAATGGTAACATCAATAAGACCCAATCCAAGGCAACACCTAAAAATGTTATATTAGTTCCTAAGGTCACTAATTCAGGTTGGTGGTCCCAGGTGCCATGAATCATGAGGGATACTATTTGCTCAATACTAGGTTTGAGAATGTATCTATAAAATTTTCTAATGATTCACTGCTACGCAAGGATGGTAACATATTCCGAAGTGATGTGGATTGTCTTTTCTTGTGAATTGATGGCACTATGTTACCACTTTAACAAACATGATTCTTGATTTGGAGACGACATAGACATTCAACAGAATGAGATGCGAGTTTGATAAAGGAGGGTAAAGAAGGCTTGAAATGAAATGTAGTTCAAGAAACTTAATAAGATGAAGGAGATTATACAAAGTTGGTTTGAAAGCTAGGTTGAATCCTCTAAAGATGAAGAAAGGTTGGGTGAGGATGGCCATCAAAATAGGAAGGATTAATGTATTGTTGCAGATGAATAAATTACACTTGTTAATGTTCAAGATGATGCTGACAAATAGATGTTTGATGTGGATGCTTAAATGGTGAGGAGGTGTTTGTTGCAGGGCAAAATGAAAATGTTGTTGAAGAAGTAGTTGATGCTGCTCAAGTTGTACTGCTGCATACAAACTGATACACTACTATTGAGAAATTACTTTGGATCAAGCTCTTGAAGCATTAAAAAACTCAACACCCAAGGTGATTGGGATTGTTTTTTAAGGAAGACTTGTAAATCTAAACAACAAACGACACAACAATTTCTTTACAACAATCACAGGACAAGGGTAAAGGAATATTGATAGAACCTGTGAAGCCTATAAAGAAGAAAGATCAAATCAGTTTTGATGAAGAAACAGCTTTAAAGTTACAAGCTGAATTTGATGAAGAAGAAAGACTTGCAAGAGAAGAAAGCTAAAAAAGAAAAAGAAGCTATATTGCTTTGATTGAGAATGAGATGATATTTAAGAAAAGATTGATGCTGATCATCAATTGGCTAAAAGTTTGCAAGCACAAGAACAAGAAGAGTTGTCTATTGCAGAAAAGGCTACATTATTTCAACATACTCTTAAAGAATATGAAGAAAGCATTTTGCAGCTAAAAGGTGAAGAGAAAAGAAAACAATCCACAACAAAAGCTCAACAGAAAAGATATGTGTATATACCTATAAAATGGAAAGGATACAAGCTCAATGATTTGAAGTTGAAAGGATTTTGATTCATCCAAGAGATGTTGATAGTGCTTTCAAAAAGGGTAAATACATTTGATGGACTTTAGGAACAGAGCTGGTGGAAGGCCAAAGAAATGAGGAGGCAGGAACTGAGCTGATTATTAAGAATTACAAGAAGCAAAAAGTAGAAGATGACAAAGAAACAACAGAGCTTAAACAGTTAATGAAAATTATTCCAGATAAAGAAAAAGTAGCAATTGATGTTATACCTTTGGCTGTTAAGTTCTACATGTATTGTTAGCCTGGGTATGATTTTATAAGAAGGAAGAAAAAGATATTATCAAATAATGAGGGGGGAATCTTGTACGAGGTTTACCTTCCAAACGTTTTATAAATGATCAAACCTATGTTGCTTGTCAAAAGGGAAAGCAGCACAGAGCCTCTTGTAAGTCTAAAACAGAGAACTCAATCAGTCTTCCTTTACATTTGTTGCATATGGACTTGTTTGGTCCAACATTTGTAAAAAGCCTTTAGAGTATTCAATAGTAGAACAAGGATAGTGTAAGAAAACTTGCATATTAGGTTTAGTGAGAGTACACCTAATGCTATAGGTAGTGGACGAGATTGGCTATTTGATATTGATGCAACATATGCAGATTTATATGTTGGTAGAGAAGAAGTATCCTCTTGCACCACTTACACTTTCAATGATGTTGGAAAAGAAGCTTATAATTGATTATGAAAGTAAAATGGCTTATCAGCTTCTTAAATTCATCATAAAATAGCTTAAGAAGTAAAGAAGTGTTTAGAAGCATCCTCCTGGTGTTGATGAAGCTTTAAATGAAGAAACTTGATGATTTTGAAGAATGTTAATCCCAATAGAATAGATCTTGCTTAGCTTGTATAAGCCTAAGTTGTATTGAATAAATCCAAAACAACTATGATATTGTGTTAAATGGTTGCCCTCACTGGGAGTTATAATTCTCATAGACTTTCATGAAAATATGATTTGATATTAACCACTACCAGTGAATTAACAAGTTAAATATGCTGCTAGTTCGGTACTTGTTATATGATATGTATTATTTGTTTATATAAAGATTTTAGATGCATAGAAGTATGTAAGCTGACTAGGACCCTTGTGTATATAAGGAGTCCTAGGCATGGATTTCATATACAACAGACGATAAATTCATTAGCTTCAAGGTATTTGTAACCCTAATACTTTGAGAGTATTTATTTATTATCATTAATAATATCAAAGCTTATTTGTTGAATTGTATGTTCATTGAATTACTATTTTATTGATAATTCTTCTTAATATTTTAGATTCCGCATAATCTTTAATACATTCAAACACAGTTTCTACTATAGTTGTGTTAGATTTATCTAATAAAACTAATCTTAAACAAGCTTAAGGAATTCGATCTATTGAAGTGGGATCAACAAAGGACATAGCTGTATATGTGAGTAAGTGTTTAACTTGTTTGAAGGTTAAGGCTGAGCATCAAATGCCATCTAGCTTGCTGCAGCAACCTGAGATTCCCTAGTGGAAATGGGAAAGGATAGCTATAGATTTTGTGAATAAGTTGCCTAGGACTAGTAGTAGGCATGACACGATCTAGGTCATTGTGGAACCTGATTGATCTAATCTGCTCATTTTCTACCTATACGGGAGGGAGCTAAGATGACAGTTTGCTTAGATTGTTCGACATGAATTCGTAGCGAGATAATGATGTCCAATCTCGATCAATCCGATCGTGATAGACTTTCACATCAAGATTTTTGGCAGACAATGCAGGATCTTATGACCCATCTTAGAAATGATTTACGCTTACCACCCTCAAAACTGACGTCATGAGTGAAGCGTACAACTAAACCTTAAAAAAAAGACATGCGAGGCATGCGTCCTAGACTCGGGAAGTTTTTTGGATTTCATTTTCCTTTGTTGAGTTTTTCATAGGAACAATAGTTATCATTCAAGTGTCATTTGTGCATGCGTTTGAGGCTTTGATGGTAAGAAGGTGTCAATTCGGCACACTTATGTGGGCCAGGGTTGGAGAAGTCAGTTAGATAGGTCCCTAGTTAGTGCCCGAGACCACTGAGAAGATCTCGCAGAGTAAGGATAGACTTAAGGTTGCGCAAGATCATCAGAAAAGTTATGCCGATAAGAGGAAGCCTCTAGAGTTTAGTGTGGGTGATTATGTCTTGCTCAAAGTGTCGCCTTGAAAAGGTATGGTACGCTTTGAGAAGAAAGGAAAGTTAACACCTAGGTTTGTCGGACTCCTCCAAGTCAAGATAAAGCTTTTATCCAGAAACTTGAAGATTCAGAAGATGAACATCAAGTTTAGGGGAGGATTGTTGAAATCAAGAAGCCTTTAATAAAGAAACTTGATGATTAACAAGATGAATATCAAGTTTAGGGGATGATTGTTGGGAATTAAAGTCTTCATACTTTGTACTATCAAGCATAATTTAGTACAACTCAAGATACATGGAAATATGCTAAGTGTTGGAAACTGCCAGTACTAATCAGTTAGTACTGCTAGCACAAAAGTTACTACTTTTAGAGTAATATTGATGCTGCTCAACCAAAGTTAATGCTGCTAGTGAATATTGTTAATGCTGATTGAAGAGATTATATGCTTATTAGAAGATTTCAACTGAAGTTAATGCCGATTGTCTAAGGTTAAATTACCTTGGATAAATCCAAAATAACTTGTTGTAGAAACTTTGTATGTATATTAAAGTGTATGCGGAATCTACACCTTAATACATAGAAGTATTATAAATATAAAAGTAATCTTGAACAAACAAAGATATAACCAAACACTCCAATATTATTAGATCAATAATACGAGTACTCTTAACTTAGTACTAGGGTTTACAACCTTAAAGCTTTTCTTAATCGACTTTGACAACTATGAAGACTTATATGCAAAGCGGATATGGAAAACTTATATGATGTGTATACTGATCAGATCCTAAACTAGATGCTCTAGGATCTCCTTTTATACACCAAGGAGTCCTAATGGGCTTACAATACTTTCCTAAGTATTTAGTCAAATGTATTGAATATAATAACTATGTATTTAATACTTTCCAAAGCGTGTAGTCAAATGTATTAAATACTTTCTCATAAATCTTCTCAATCAGCATATAATCTCTTCAATCAACATTAACTTCAGTTGAAATCTTCTAATCAGCATATAATCTCTTCAATCAACATTAACAATATTCAGTTGCAACATTAACTTTGGTTGAGCAGCATCAATATTACTCTAACAGTAGTAACTAACACTAGCAGTAGTAACTTTTGTGCTAGCAGTACTAACTACTTGGAATATTTTCTTCAGTCTTCACCAGCAGTCTTAAGTCCTTCAGCAGTATTAAGTTAGTACTGGCAGTACTAACTTTACTCTAGCAGTACTAACTGATTAGTACTGGCAGTTTCCGACACTTAGCATATTTCCATGTATCTTGAGCAATACTAAATTATGCTTGGCAGTACAAAGTATGAAGACTTTAATTCCCAATAAATTTTGAGGGCGAAATTTTTTTAAGGGGGTGGAATGTAACCCTTGTCCTATTTGTGTTTTGAATATTCTAATTTAGTCCTTTGACTATTTGACGTTTGTCAGTTTATTCAGAATATGTACCATGTTGACGGTGGTGAAATTTTGAGATATGAAGTGTTTTATGGTTCATTGTGTATAATAGTCTCTTTTTGAGGGTATTATTATGTTATGGTTGTTCCGGGTGGTTGATCTGTGAATTTTAAAAAAAAATGCCGAAAACGAGTCCTGACACGTTCGTTAATGTCCAAATGAGTTTTTGGGAGGTTTAATATGAAAATATGTTAAGTAAATACTCTAAGTTATTGGAAAAGTATTTTTAAAGTGAATAAAAATGCTAAGTAACTTTGGGGTATATTTTACGGTCAAGTTTTATGAGTCTTTAAGTGATCCCGACACGAAAAGAAGTCCCCGAACCCCCCTTGGATACTCTAGGCCGGTCGAACCCCCTTGGAGACAAGGAGACACATTTTTAGGACTTGTGTTTGTTAAGGACACTAGTATTTGTTTACCACCTCATTTCAAACATAACATTCACACACACAAAAACATTTTTCTCTCCTCTCCTCCTTGCTCTCTTCGTCCGAAACCAACCCACACACCAAACACTTTCAAAATTTTCCATTTGATCAAAACATGAAGACATAAAGATTTGGGGTTGATTATTGTACGTGGGTTAACATTTAAACAACGTTTGGGTTGTTTGGTTCGTGTCGATCTTATTCAAAAGTGACGATTTTTGTAAGTCATCTTATTTCAAATATTCTTGTACTTTTATATGGTAAATGATGCATAGATGTTAGTTGTACAAGTTGATCGTCGTAAAAAAATCAAAATTTAAAAATGAAACGAATAGAAAAAGGGATGTGTTTTGCGTCGAACCTAAGAAAGAAACAAAGGGATTTTGTTAGTTTTGATATGGTGGTCGTGATGGTTGAAAAACATATATTTTCTATGTAGCTTATTTAGTATATGGCATATTTGGTTTATTTAATAAGATCGAATGAGCTTATTTTGGGCTTATATGCCCACGACAACAAATAAAAACACAAGGAAGGTGTTTTTTGTTATTACCCTAGTATGTCATATTTTTGTGGACTATTATTTTAGCTTATGGTGATAACCAAATACGATACGTAGCTTATTAGCCTATTTTTAAGCTTATTGGACTTATTTTGGAGCTTGTAAGCTTACGACCCAATAATCATTAATGAGCTGTGGCTTATTTGATGGCTTATTGTGGTCCGGGTTAGTTATTTACTTATTGATTTGAGCTTATGTATACTAATGGACTTTGGTTTTGGGCTTAGAACGTATTTTGGATACATAAAAACCTTAATAGACCCTTGTTGGGCCTTAAAGCCCAATAAGAGTTAACTAGTCGTTTTGAGAGTTTTGACGAACTTTTGGGAAGTGAAAAATACTTGTGAAGTTATATTGGAAGTCGTTTTGAGAATGTATCTTGGTAAACGTCATGAAATGTGATTTTTGGAATTTGGTCGGAAAGTGTCAAAATGTTAGGAATTGTTTGAATTTAAGGTTTAAAAACCTTGGAAAACGTTGTATAAACGTACGGGTCATGTCGAAATTTTATAAAAAAATCTATACTTAGAATTTTTACTTAAAACATGATTTTTTGATTTTTAATAAAATAATAATATATCATTATTTTAATGAGTAGACTAAAAGACGAAAAATATAATTTTTCTCGAAACTTCTCTAAAGTGTTTGACATAAATAAACGTTTCATTTCGTATAAATATAAATGCCTATTTTTGATAACTAAGTGTACCGAATGGACTTATCGGAATATATATATGTATAAGTATTTATTATAAGAATTATCTTATATTACTTAACTATTTTACTTAAATAGTATAAGTATATTATAACGAGATATGAGTTGGGATATGATATCGTTTGGAGTTAAGTCGTCAACCATCACACCACTAAAAACGTTTAAGATAACCGTACAATATGTGTTTGACCCCTATGCATCATATCTGGAAAATTGTTTTGGAAATGAATGATTAAAATGAGACATTAACTGGACTAGGTCGTGTGCGGACATCGTTGCATTTGCTTGTTTGATAGTGAGTTTTCTATTGGAGACAGTTGCTTGAGGTGAGTTCTCGTAGCCCCACTTTTTAAATCTTTTCCGTTGGGGGAAAATGATACTCAAATGTGTTTTGAACTATTTTCTGAACTGTGCGAAATATGGTTTTATTTATGGGACAATGTTATCTGCTTATGACTGCTATGTGAATATTATGTGTTACGTGGTTATTTGGATCGACTGGGTACGCCTACCATAGTTTTGTGTGATCATTGGATCGGCGGGGTACGCCTACCCCAGTATCTGTGTGGTTCTTCGCCCTAAATATAGCTCTAGCTGGTAGGCTTTAGGTGCGGTATGTCATCCGGAGTTGCGACCCTAAGAGTGGTGGGAGACGCTATGATAAGACTAGCGGGGATGCTAGGTCTTGGTACATGATTAACAGAGATGCTAAGTCACGGGTTCGTGATTGATTGCATATATTCACTGTCATATAACACAAATTGTCCAGCTGTTTAAATGATTGGCACAACAACTGGGTTTAAGGTCAAACCTACGAGCTCATCAACATTATTATTGACGTTTTCGAGTATCATTTTCAGGTGAAGTTAATGATCGATAAGGTTGTGGTGCATGTAACAGACTTTTAGAGAATCCCGTAGAAGTCTTGTTTGAGAAGTCTTGCTTTTGATGTATGTTATGGATTTCTTTTCTTGAGGATTGGAGTTAAGATGGTATGGACCCTGTGTGGGCTTTTGGTTGTAATAATTGGCGACTATGTGCTGTGTTCTTGGATGAGACATCACTCAAGTATTGAGGTTGATGGTCATCATGACACTTTTCATTAATACATTTTAGTTTTCTCTATTTTGTATCTTGTGTTATGATTGATCATTATGTTGCATTCCCGTGTTTCCGCCGCTGACGAGGTGTGACAATTTAAACAATTATAATAAAGAGGGATGCTACATCACAAAAATTTAACAAAAGATATTTTCACAAAAAGATTTGACATGCATTTATAGGAACATATTGATTTAAAAGTAACCGAGAGAATTAATCAAAATAAATTTGATTGGTGACAAGTCATTTTGTGGAAATTCTTTTATAAAAGTTTTATGGATGTAACATTTTTCTATAATAAATGTGATAAACTTATAAAATGAAATAATATGAGTCTTTATTAAATGCATATAGTAAAAATATTATTTTTTCGGATATTCTTACTTAAACTCATAAAGAGGAAAAACATGAATTGTTCATACATACAACATCATTTATTTATTTATATATACACAATAATCCGTGCTTTCATTTTAATATAAATATATATATATATATATATATATAATATATATATATTATTATATTATATATATATACTATAATCCTATATTATATATTATATATATTATATATATATAATTAATAATAATAATAATAATAATAATAATCTTGTGTATATATTTGTTGTATTTTTAAAACAACATATATATTGTGAAATCTAAGAAGTTATTTGTTTATTTTTTAAAGTTTTTAAAAAACATTAAAACGTATAAATTTACACTATACTCTATATTATTTATTTACAATTAAACAATTAAAGTTTTATTAATTATCTTATTTTTTTTAAGTTTTTGTTTTTCACAAATTTGACACATATATATTAAGTGTTTTTTTTCCGTCAAAATTTCAATTTTGACTAAATTGAATTCAATTTAACAATTTTTTGAAGAGTTTCATATGATTTTAAGCAATCTTTAGAGCAAGTATGTACCTCAGAGTCTGAACTTGATGAACTTGATGAACCTTGGGATGTATAAGCCATTAGAGCAAAGTTTGTGATGCCTTCTTCAGCTGAAAGCTCCAATCATAACCACATATCCATCTTGAACAACCAGGCCATTTGTAGTAGATGTATCCACTGGTGCATTCCTTCTTGGAGCATCTCCATTTCTATTTCCCTGATTTCTTGGTGCCCTGCATTCTCTAGCAATGTGACCTCTCCTGTGGCAGTTGTAATATTCAACATTTGTCTTATCAAAGCCAACAGTTCTTTGCCAATTGACGTTCAGATTCCTTCCTGTTTCTTTAAGAATCTTTTCTACCCTCAATGGTTAAGCATGGTCATCCCTACCATTGGATCCATTCTTAAGATCATAGTATCAAATTGCTCCAGATATTCATTGTCAATTGTGGACTATTAAGATTGATTAGCAAGAAGGAAATACTATGAATTCATCATACCATAAAGTTGAGGAAGAAGAATTGTCCTATAAACTTAGCTGGTAGAAACTTCACGAGTAGTATTAAACTGCTTCATTCAGTAATGCTGGTGTTTTCTGGAAGATACAAAAGCCACATTCATAAGAGTTTGAGCTTGAGCTTGATTGGCCTTTTATCTCATATTATCTCAACCTTCAAGAATTATTATACAAATAAATCCATGCTCAATGTGTCAGATCAGATTTGTTTCTCTTGATTCAATGCAATATTGTTCAAATTGAGGGTAGACTCCTTAGCAACGTTAGTGTAAACTCCCGTTATAAAAGGTCATATTATTTTAACTTCCTATATTAATTTTTATAAAATTTTTCATTTATTCAAATTTTGGTTGAAATTGAAATTTATGGATTTTGGCGAGATTCGAACCGTAAGTCACCTGTTATCGATCGAGAAGCTGATGGACGGGTAATAATAGCCCCGTAAATTTTATTAGAGGCATTTCAGTTGAATATATTATCACCGACCTATTTTGGATGTGACGTGTTTTAAATTATTTGTTTCGCGAAATTTAAGCGTCGTACCGTAACATTTGTATAATTATTCGTTTTAACAAACGAGAAACCGTGAATTTTTATTTTCGAGAGCGTGGAAAATTTATATTTTATTTATGTCAGTTGAATTTTATCTTTATATTATATAAAAACTTACTAGTTGTTTGTTTTATTTTATTGACGAAACGAGTCAAAGTTTGGATCATATCATTTAAGGTAACAAATTGGTAAATTTAAAAAAAACATAAAAACCGAAAAGAAAACCAAAACCGAACCGATTTATTAAAAAAAACCAAAAAGCCGAAACCGAACGGTTTGCAATTCTTAAAACCGAAGTTTCCGGTTCGGGGTTTGGTTTTAGTAAAAACCGCCCCAAACCGCCCCATGCTCACCCCTATATAACAAAAGATATTATTTTGGATCTACATACTCAATCACACTAGATTGATATGAAAATAATTACATCATTTTCTAGATGAAAAGAATATGCATCGGATCATAACTCACACTTGTGTTGATGATGCCATATTGAGTCTACTTGTCCAATGACTGTGTTCCAAATATTATACTAATATGTTTAATACATGCATAAAATACACAATGAAGTAGGATTGATGATTTGGATGTTTCGTCCAAAATATTCAAGCAATTTACATTGCAATGCAATTGGTAAATGTGTCATTTCCTAATAACCAAACACGAGCAAACTAACAATATATGTAAACTTTACTCATACAGCATAAAAGCACAACTCATAGCCAAAATTCACTTTTAACTAAAATTCTAAAATAAAAATAATATTCTTGTTTATTCGCCTAGGATAACATGATGTTTGGTGTGACAACCGTGATTTGAGCAGGTTAGTTTATACCTTTAGAAATGGCTAAGTGTCTATTTTGTATGTTTCTTGCGTGCTATGTGTTCTATATGTATGTTGAAGTGGTTTACATATGTGCATGATGTCATTTTAAAGGTAAATGATTATCTTATTTTGTATGCATATGAGTTTGGTGTTAAGTATTTCATTTGTTCACGTGTGGTGACAATGAAGATGAAAGACGTGTTGCATGCATTGCTACGGCAATTCTTGGTTTTTAAGAGTTAAGCGTTTATAAGAAGTGTAAGTTATTGGAAAGGAAGCATGTGATTGAAATATGGAAGTTCGCAGTAAACTTTCTATAAATAGAAAGTGAATTATGAAATGAAAAGTTATATTTAGAAAGTGTAGTAAGTAGCGTTTAAGTAATAAGGTTTGATCAAATTAGCTTAGGTTTTTGTGAAAACTTAAGGTAATAAAGTAAACTAGTTAATTAATACAAATATATATATATAAATATAAGAGGGGGTCATTGGTTTGGATGGCAAGCAAAGGAAAAAGGAAAAATAGAGTTTTAAAACCAAACAAAGACTAAAATGATTAGGATTAGGCTTATCATGTGTATATAGTCAAAGAAACCCTAGTTCTCCCCTTTCCCCTCTCTTTGTGTCGTGCGTCTCCCCTCCCCTAAAACCCTAGAAGAGTTGATTTTCATTAAAGATCCAAGAACATTCAAGAGTTGTGATTTAGGTGCTAAGATTCAAGGTAAGTGTGTTCTTCATAACAAGATTTTATTATTCATGTAACCCTAATTATGATGGATCTATGGTTTTAATTAAAATATAGAATGGTTATGATATATTATGATTGTAGTATGCTTAGGATTGAATTAGATGCGTATGCATGCTTGTGGTTTGGTTAGATTTGCGTTAAAACTGGATTTAGGGTTGAGCAGAATTTTGGGTCGTGTTCAACGACTGTTATCTTGGTGATAAAAACGAATATTGATATGTTTCTTGAGTCTATGAATAATCCAAAAGAGTCTACTTTCTAAAAAAATCCAACCTCAAAGGTTTTTAAGGTCGAAAAGTCATTCAAATAATTTTTATACTAAAAGTTATTAAAACAGTAAATACGGGTCAGAATTAGGTCATGTTTAGGAGGGTAAAGCCTATACTTAAAAATGTAATTAAGCTTAGCCCTTCTACAGTAGTTAATTTCCATATGTCTATTGATAATCCTGTGAAAATTAGCCTCTGAAATCATGTCTAAGTATGGTAGTTAGAGTGATATATTTTGGTGTGCAATCAGATCCGAATTAGGACAGTTTTGAAGTTTGATTTTATTTGAGTTAGTTACACATGTAAGTAATACTTGAGAATCACAAGGTAGTTAATATACTCATAAATGAACATGGGTGATTTTTGGTATAAATTATGAAGGTCATTAAGTAAGGGTTTTGAGCACGTAAAGAGACACTAAAATTCTGCAATTTTGATTTAATTATAAGTAGCTAGTGTAAAGTGTTAATGAGATGGTTAAGGTTGGGCATGGTGTCGGGGTGACCCATGATGGTTAACTAAACCTTTAGACATCCATCATATGTCTAAATCTTTTAGCTTGGTCACGTGTAACTGTGTTTATTTATTTATATAGTTGTGTGTTAAGATTTTGACGTCTGCGTTTGACATTCAGGTGAGTTTCATAGTCCCTCTTTTTACATATGCCTTTTAAATTGGGATGGAAATGATGCAAATGGATTTGAAATGTTCTAATTACTGTGATTATGTGTCTTTATTTTGAAAGTGTATGGACTTTACTTGGCTATTGTATGTTACGTGCTAAATGCTTATGTGTATTTGGATCGGGGGTAACGTTCCTACCCATTTGTTATGATATCAGGATCGAGGGTAACATTCCTACCTATGAAAGTGATGATTAATGGATCAGGGGTGACTTTCCTACCCAATGTTGAACTTGTTTGGATCAAGGACACGTCCTTTCCATACTCGTAATGATATTCATTTGCATGTTATCTAGTAAGATATTCCAATAAGTTCCTGCCATGTTTTCATTAATCACAGTAAGTGTTTATAAGCTTTGATTTTCGTGTCTTAAACCTATGACTCTCACCAACCTTTGTGTTGACATTTTTAAGCATCATTTTCAGGTAACCATCTTGAGGATGTTGAAGTTAGAAAGAAGTGTCTATGAACGTAGCTTTCATGGTCGGAGGTCATTCTCCTAGAGATTATTATTTATGTCAATTGAATTGGTTGATACTTGATGTTAAATTGATTGTTTAGACATTTGGAGTATGATTTCCTTATGGTTACGACTTCTGCTATCGTAATGCAAAGACACCATTATCTTAGAGTTAGATATTGTCCATGACACATTGTGTCTCATCTATTTATCTATTTTCATTTAGTTCTCTTTATTGTTACACCCAATTGTGTTGTGATGAATCCCATGATGTACGCTCTAGATTCTGGCCTAGGCGGGTTATGACACAAAGCCTCTTGTAAGTCCAAAACAGAGAACTCAATCAGTCTTCCTTTACATTTGTTGCATATGGACTTGTTTGGTCCAACATTTGTAAAAATCCTTATGAAGAAAATGTATTGCCTAGTTGTCACAGATGATTATAGTAGGTTTACATGGGTTTTCTTTCTAGCTACTAAGGATGAGACTAGTGGCATTCTTAAGTCCTTTATAACTGGTATGGAAAATATAGTAGATCACAAGTTAAGGTGGATTAGATGTGATAATGAGTCTGAGTTCAACAAAGAGAAATAATCTGTTTTTTGAATAAGGGTATTTTGAGACAATATAGTGTAGCTAAGAACTCCTCAACAAAATGGAGTTGCTGAGAGGAGAAATAGGACACTAATTGAGGCTGCTAGGACTATGCTAGCTGATTCTAAGTTGCCAACTACTTTTTGCGAGTATTAATACAACATCAGATAGAAAAATAGAGTCTTAGTGGTTAAGCTCATAACAAGACCCCATATGAACATTTTCCATGTAGAACACCCAACATTACGTTTTATAAGACCATTTGGGTGTCCTTTTACTATTCTTAATACCATAGATCACTTAGGCAAATTTGATGGTAAGGCTAATAAAGGTTTCTTTGTTGGATACTCCTTGAATAGTAAAGCCTTTAGAGTATTCAATATTAGAACAAGGATAGTGGACTAATACTGCATATTAGGTTTAGTGAAGTACACCTAATGTTGATAGTAGTGGACCAGATTGGCTAATAATATGATGAACTAACAAGAACAATGAAATATAGTCCAATTGTTGCAGAGACATAGTCTAAAGTTTTTGCAGTACAGAAAATAAGTGATAATACAGGTCAAGCAGAAAGGCGACAGAACCAGTCAAGATTGACATTTTGCTACATTATGGACTGTTGAGCTACCATATTCTCAAGATCCAAAGAGTACTCAATGATGATCGGATCCCAAACCTTCAAGTGCTGATGGAAAGGAGGTTGATGAAAGATCCAAGAAAAGATAGTAAATTAAAGATCAGAGAAGGATGATAAAGTAACACAGCACTATCAATGTTAATACTAGCTAGCACAAATGACGTTGATGTTGTTGTGGAAAAACAAGCAATGAACTTCCATTAGATCTAATATGTCTGCTTTGGAAGATTATGGCATATTTGACTTCTCAAGAGATGATAAAGATGATGGTGCAGAGGCTGACATAAACAATTTAGATACAACAATCCAAGTCAGTCTTATTCTAACTATAAGAATTCCTAAAGATCATCTTCTTGATCACATTCATTGAGATTTGCAATCAGCTATACGAAACAAGAAAATGTCAGAATAATTATAGAAGTCACAAAGGGTTTGTTAGTTAATATCAACAAAAGAACAAACCATAAAGACCTTTAAAAACTGCTTGGATTGCTTGCTTTTAATCACAGACAAACCTAAAAAGGTAAATTCAAGCATTGAAGGATCTAAGCTGGATAGAGGCTATACATGAAGAGCTTCTAAAATTAAAGTTACAAGAAGTTTGGACTTTAGTGGATTTACCAAATAGAAAAAGGGCTATAAGAGCACTACGATGGTTGTTCTGGAATAAAAAGGATGAAAGGGGAATTGTGATAAGAAAAAAAGCACGAATGGTTGCTCAAGGAACACACAAGAAGAAGGGATTGACTATGATGAAGTCTTTGCCCCTGTTGCAAGAATTGAAGCAATTAGGCTATTTTTAGCTATGGCTTATCATTTAAATGATTTTGAGGTGTAATAAAAAAAAAAAAAAAAAAAAAACAAATGGATGTAAAAAGTGCTTTTCTCTATGAGAAGTATGAATGAGAGGAGTATGAAAGTCAACCACTAGGATTTAAGATCCCAAACTTTCCTGATAGAATATACAATGGTTTTGAAAAAGGCATTGTATGGAACTACATCAAGCTCCTAGCGCCTTGGTATGAACCTGTCCCCAATTAAAATCTGTTGGACAATGGGTTCAAGAGAAAAAAAAGACAAGACCTATTCTACAAAACACACAAAGGTGATATTTTGCTGGTCCAAGTTTTATGAGTGGATGAATTATCATCTTTGTTTAACTAAGAAGGAGTTTTGCATTGCATTTGAGAGTTGACGCATAAGACAATTCAGAAGAGTTCTATGGGAGAAATTACATACTTCTTGGATTAACAAGTGAAGTCGAGCAGAAGGAAGCATATTATTAGTCAAGATAACAATGTAGAAGAAATTTTAAAGAAAATTTGGGTTTACATAAGTCAAGACTGCAAGCACACAATGTAAACTCAAAAGCCTCTGCTCACAATAATAAAAATAAATAGCACATTTATTGACGTCGTCAAAGACTTGAAAACACAGGGTGTTATATATCTTACATCTTCAAGACCTGACATCATGTTTGCTGTGTGTGCTTGTGCTAGATACCAAGTCAATCCAAAAGTTTCACATCTTCATGTTGTAAAAAGAATTTTTAGGTACTTAAAAGGTCAACTAAAAGTAAGCCTTTGGTATCCAAAAGATTCTCTTTTTGATTTGGTAGCATACACTGATAGTGATTATGTTGGAGCAAGCTTGGATAGGAAGTCTACATAAATGAGGTTGTCAATTCCTTAGATGTAGATTAATATCATGGCAGTGCAAGAAATAGACAGTGGTTGCAAATTCCATAATAAAAGCTGAGTATGTGGCTGCTTTAAGTTGCTGTGGACAAGTGCTTTCGATTCAGAATAACCTACTTGATTATGGGTATAATTTTATGCATACCAAGATCTTTATTGACAATAACAGTACTATTTGCATACTTAAAAATCTTTTTTTTCATTCAAAAACAAAGCATATAGAGATCAGACATTATTGTATTAGAGATTGCAATGAAAAGAAATTGATTCAAATGGTCAAAATCTATACTGACAAGAATGTTGCAGATTTGCTTACAAAAGCTTTTGATGTGAGTAGATTTCAATATTTGATTGTTAGTATTGGAATGATGAATCTTTAGAGTCTTTTATCTCTTTATGTTTTTGTAGAGTTTTGTATGAATTAGTACTGTTATTCATGTCATTAACAGTTTCTGCTGTTAAGTATAATTAATACTTGTGGTTATACTTAATACTGCTGAGTTACAACTATTAGTTATACTTAATATTGTTAGGTATAATTAATACTGTGATAATTATGAAAATTGCTATGGCTTGTGTTTTCTTGGTTTTTGAACTAACATTTTGTAGGAAAAGTAAAGAAAAGTGTTAAATTGATGATGGAAAAGCTGTTTAGAATGGAATTGGAGTTAATGCTTGTAACTCAAAGTTAATGCTGCTAGGCATAACTTACTACTGCTAGTTCTAAGTTAATGCTGCTAGGCATACACTTACTACTGTTGGGTTACTACTGATGGGTGAAAGTTAATGCTGTTAAAGGTATTTTCCATAAATACTTCGATTAAAGGTTTTAATCAATCATTTAATCGATTTCAATCTTTCAAATATTCTCCAATTACAAACCCTAACTCAATTTTATCATCCATTATCAAAACCCAACACAAATGGCGAATCTAAATTTTGAAATACTCATAACATGGTCGCATTTTTGTCTAAACCCACAGAAAGCGATGGGTTTGAACAAATTGTGGATTTTTTGAATGCACACTCTATAAGGCATGCATTAACGATCAATCATACAATATACATTTATTGTATCGAACAGTTCTGGTCTACTGTCAAGGCCAAACTATCAATGGGGAAGTACAGTTACATGCCCTAGTAGATGGCAAGAAGATAATCATCACTAAATCAACTGTTAGAAGAGATCTTCAACTAGAAGATGCAGAAGGTATTGATTGTTTACCTAACTCTACCATTTTTGAACAACTTACATTGATGGGATATGAGAAAATTTCACAGAAGCTCACTTTTTGTAAGCCATTCTTCTCTTCACAATGGAAATTTCTGATTCATACTATTCTACAATGCCTAAGTTCAAAGACTACTGCATGGAATGAGTTTAGTAGTAATATGGCATCTGCAATTATCTGTTTAGCTACAAATCAAAAGTTTAACTTTTAAAAATACATTTTTGAAAGTATGATTAGAAACTTGAATAATGTGTTTGGGAAATTTTTTATGTATCCAAGGTTTGTACAAGTGTTTTTGGATCAACAACTTGATGGGCTGCCAAATCATAAGAGAATTTATAATGCACCCTCTCACACTAAGAAGATTTTTGGAAATATGAGAAGGGTCGGCAAAGGTTTTTCTAGTAGAGTAACGCCTTTATTTCCAACAATGGTGGTACAAAACCAATCAGAATTGGGTGAAGGTTCAACAAATCCAACTGATCCCATCACACACCCACCATTACTCAATCATCTACTCAACCTTAAAAGACACAAAAACCTAGGAAGCCTAAAAGAAAGGATACTCAGGTACCTCAGCCTAGTGGTCCTACTAAAAATGTTACAGACGAGGCTGTCCATAAGGAGTTGGGTGATAGTTTGGTGAGGGCTTCCACTACTGCTTCTAGCTTAAAAACAGAGCAGGACAATGGTAACATAACTAAGACCCGATCCAAGGCAACACCTAATGAATCTAGTTCCCTAGAAACTACTTTAGGTGGTGGTCCCAGGTGCCAAGAAACCATAGGGATACAATTACTCAAATTAGGTTTAAGAATGTATCTAAACATTCCAATGATTCACTGCTCGCAAGAGGTAACATACTTCGAAGTGATGAGGATAGACTTAAACTTAATGAATTGATGGAACTATGTACCAATTTACAAACAAGAGTTCTTGATTTGGAGAAGACAAAGACCACTTAACAGAATGAGATTGCTAGTTTGAAAAGGAGGGTCAAGAAGCTTGAAAAGAAAAGTAGTACAAGAACTCATAAGCTGAAGAGATTATACAAAGTTGGCTTGACAGCTAGGGTAGAATCCTCTGGTGATGAAGAATATTTGGGTGAGGATGCATCCAAACAGGGGAGAAAAATTAATGCTATTGATGCAGATGAAGACATTACCCTGGTTAATGTTCAAGATGATGATGATAATGAGATGTTTGATGTGAATGTTTTAAATGATGAGGAGGTGTTTGTTGCTGGACAAAATGAAAATGTTGTTGAAGAAGTAGTTAATGCTGCTCAAGATAGTACTGCTGCAACAACTGTTACAATAACTACTGAAGAAATTACTTTGTCTCAAGCACTTGAAGCATTAAAAACTTCAAAACCCAAGGTGAAAGGGATTGTTTTTCAAGAGCCATCTACAACAACAACAATAACAACAATTTCTTCACAACAATCACATGACAAGGGTAAAGGAATAATGATAGAAGAACCTGTGAAGCCTATGAAGAAGAAAGATCTAATCAGGCTTGATGAAGAAGTTGATTTAAAGTTACAAGCTGAATTTGATGAAGAAGAAAGACTTGCAAGAGAGAAAGCTGAAAAAGAAAAAGAAGCCAATATTGCCTTTATTGAAACATGGGATGATATACAAGCAAAGATTGATTCTGATCATCAATTGGCTGAAAGATTGCAAGCACAAGAACAAGAAGAGTTGTCTATTGAAGAGAAGGCTACATTATTTCAACAACTCTTAGAGAAAGAAGAAAGCATTTTGTAGCTAAAAGAGTAGAAGAGAAAAGAAACAAACCACTAACAAAAGCTCAATAGAGAGAGATAATGTGTACTTGCCTAAAGAACATGGAAGGATACAAGCTCAATGATTTGAAGTTAAAAGATTTTGATTCTATTCAAGGGATGTTTGACAGAGCTTTCAAAAGGGTAAATACATGTGTAGACTGAGTTGGTGGAAGGAAAAGAAAAGAGAGAAGGAGAAGAGCTGATACAAAAGAGTTCAAAGAAGCAAAAGGTGGATGATGAAGAAATTGCTTTAAAGTTCAAAGAAGCAAAAGTTAATGGAAATCATTCCAGATGAAGAAGAAGTAGCAATTGATGCTATACCTTTGGCTGTTAAGTCTACAAGTATTGTTGACTAAAAGATTCATAAAGAAGGAATAAAAAGCTATTATCAAATAATAAGAGCTGATGGAAAGTCTCAAATGTACATGAGTTTTAGTCATATGCTTAAAAGTTTTGACAGGGAAGATTTAGAAACTTTGTACAAGTTGGTAAAAGCTAAATATGGGGTGATTTGAAGACTATGTTTGAACCACATATAGAAGATAAAGTATGAAGGAATCAACAAGACTACAAAGTGTTAGAGTGGAAGCTGTATAACTCCCAGATAAAGACACATACTCGACTTTTGCTGAAGATATGGAAGTTCAGTCCTGCTTCTTGGACGACCAGCTGACTAACTTATCACCACTTATAAATTGTATGCAACTAGATGTGCTTTTACATGAATCGAGACAGCCCGAGTGATCTGAATCTAAAAAAGCAGTTAGTTCAAAACAGGTGTCCTTCGGATACCAAAGTCCCATGTTAATGGTATTCTTAAGGTACCAAAAGTGAGATATTTCTCAGTCGGTTTCTCTTGATAGCGAGCATAATAACATGTTGCATGTATATTATCTGGTCTACTTGCTGTTAGTGTTGGGATTAAAAGTCTTCTTGATGCTGTTAGATTTAATGCTGCTCAAGTTTATGTTAATACTGCTCTGATGAAGTTAGTGTTGCTCATGAACTTCAAAGAAAATATACTAAGTAGTTACTACCACTGGTACAAAAGTTAATGCTGCTAGTGAAAGTTACTATTGCTAATACAAAGACTGCTTGAAGTTAATGCTGCTGAAGAGTTACTACTACTCAAGAAAATATTCTAAGTAGTTAGTACTGCTAGTATTAAGTTAGTACTGTTTGTTAGTACTGCTTACTTGATATGTATTAGTTATTTATAGAAAATATTTTATATACTTATGAAAGTATTGTAAACCAAGTAGGACTCCTTGGTGTATAAAAGGAAGTCCTAGGGCATAGAGATTGATATACCAAATATGTACCAAAACCAAAAATCAATCTTTTTCTTAGCTTCAAGGTCTCTGTAACCCTAATACTTTGAGAGTATTCGTATTATTATCATTAATAATATTGAAGCTTATTTGTTGAATTGTATGTTCATAGAATTACTGTTTCATTGATATTTCTTCTTAATATTAAAGATTAGATTCTGCATACACTCATGTTGGAAAACAAGAAGTGCATCTTCTTCTGCCATCTTCGAAAGTCCACCCCTTTAAACTTGTGAAGCTTGACAAAGTTTGAAGCTATGTGTTTCATAGAAGCAGCAGCGATTGATTATCACAAAATAATATTCTTTGATTGTTGGTTGTTGTGTGTCCCAGATCAGGGTGAAGACAATCAATAGCCTAGCTAATTACCAAATATGGTTACCGGATATCACTTGAAGTCGTGTAATCACTTTCCAAAGAAGATTATTCGACCCTATGCCTGGGTATCACGAATACCTCCTTAGGATAAAACCAAGTGTTTGTTTTTGTTCTAGGCACAGATCAAGAACCCTGCGTTTCTATGTGTTTTTGTTTTCTGTGTGTTTTTCCATGCAATTGTGATCCCTATTTATAGGGGATTTACTCAAACCTAGTCAATGAAATTAATGAGAGATTAATGGCCAATTAATCTCTTCCATAATTATCCTCTATAATTTAGGAATTAGTGGTTACATGACCAAATTAAATATATGGTCATTAATGTAGTCGAATCTGCCACTTAAATAGGCAAAAATTGTTACAAAACATTTAATGTAGTCAAACCTGCCACTTAAATGTTTGTAGCCACCCATTTAATTATAACAACTAAAAGAGTTAAGGAAAATCTGTGACTTGATGGGTGTACACTTCGTACCTCCAAACCCATTTCCAAGTATGATCTGATTCCCACAATTGCACTAAATTTCCAACAAGAGACACCTTTGTTTTCAAGATCATTTAACAAGATTTTCATCCTTGTGAAGGTTCCTTGCACCTTTTCACCTTTCAATGCTTTAAAAGCATTGAATTTTAGTCTTAAGCCAACAATCTTGGTATCTCTTGTGTTAGAGGGTCCTTCATGAGCTAAAATTAGGTCATTCCACATAGATTGAGCAGTGGTGCACTTGATAACAGATTTCATAACATCATTTGGGAGACATGAAATGATGATACTTTTAAGTCTCTTATCTTGATTAGCAAGCCTTCTGTCCTCAGGTGACCACTGCTTTTGAGGTTTAATCAGAATATTTGTAGAGGTGGACAAAGGTGACTTAGGCCCAAAAGGTCTATTTTCCAGTATTTCAAGAAGATAAGGTTCAAGACCGTTTAGGTAAACCAAGAACCTATCTTTCCAACTGGTGAAATCTTCTACATTAAAAGCAGGAACATTTGTGACATGAGAACCTCCTCTAGAATCAAGAAGTTGTAGGAGGTCCTTAGCAACAACATTCAGAGTCACATTGTTTGTACCCGTGTTGTTGGTATTGTCATTAGGAAAGGTGTCAACTCTGTTAGGGCTTCCAGTATTACCAGGATTAGTAACTAGAGGAGGTGGAATAGGTGGTATAGTTCCAAACATGATTGGATCTTAATTTTAAAAACAAATAATGGTTTATAAAAGAGTTTTATAAATCAAACAGCTCTGAAATCAATTGAAAGTCCCAAATAACACATCTGTACGGAAATATACAACACTAAATGTAAACAACTAACACAAGTAATAACTTTTTAATCGTGTAATGCTTTATTGATATAATCAAAATATTACAAAGTGTTATGGATCACACTTGTTGAATGACAATGTAAAGTTACCCTTTGAATAAGTAAACTTGACAAGTTATCATGTTTACAAGCAAACTTGTATAGTCCCGCTGATAGGACCAACTGACTATTATGTAAGTTCGACAAAGAAGTAAATGCTTATAATAATGACAACAAATAAAGTGATGGCATTTACATCATGAGACATTCCTTGTTTATAGTTATACGAGGTTGCATCCTTAGTGAAGGTAGTTGGGACGTGTCAAGAATCATGTGGTGGAAGTACGTCTGCATTTAATGCGCGTCCATTCTTGAAAACATCCCGCCCATACTTTAGTGAAGAGTTCTGCCAATTGTTCACTTCTTTCACCAACTCGTACTTTAGACAGACTTTAATTCAAAGGACACTTTGTCTCGCCATTTTACTTTATTGAATTATCCCGCCTAAACTATACTTAGAGATAAACCTTGAGCTTAGCTTGTTTATCTTCAAAGGGTAATAAGATCATCAGGGTATTGTCACCCCTGACTCTCTTCAAACCTCAGTGTATTCCATCTACATACCAGCTGATATCCATCCCAGCTGACGAGTATGTCTTCAAGTAATCTTCAACTTCCTTAACAATTGACTTGAATACGTCTAAGGTTGCTCGCAAAAACTATGCATTCAGCGAGTCCTTTCATTGCTCGCTGATGTTCATCAGCGAGTCTTCAACACTTAGCCTAATTTCTGTTTAAATCTAGGCAGATACAATTGGGCACTGAATTGGCCCAACACTTTTATTTCATGGATTAGTGGTGTCAATACATTTATAAACTAACCTCGTTTAGCCTCAACTCTAAATCGTTTAATTTTTTTGTCAATTTCGGGTCGTATTTTGTTTTTGTGTCAAAAATTGTCCCTCTAGGTCTTGATGATCATGATTAGGGGTGGAAACGAGCCAAGCCACTCGTGAAAAGATCAGGTTCATATCGATAAAAAAACTCGAACAAGCCAAACCTAAACGAGCTCAAACCTAAATTTGAGCTCATTTAATAATTAGCTCGAGCTCTATACAAAAAGAGCCTAAACGAGCCCTAGAAATACATATGTATATTTATTGTCTATACGTATAACTATGTATAAACGAGCTCAAGCCTAGTGTGATTGACGAGCCGAGCTTCATTTGAACTTTGTTTTCTTCTACAAATTATATAAATTAGTCGAGTCCGAGCTGAGCTCGAGCTTGTGAAAATTTTAACGAGCCGAGCTCGAGCTCAAAACTTGAGGATCGAAACGAGCTCGAGCTTTATATATATAAACTAGCCGGGCTCGAGCTCTGGCAAGCTCTGGTCGTTTCCATCCCGAAATGTATTGACACCGCTAATCCTTTCACGATTAGATGGATTATGTGTTTTACTGATATAAAGGAGATAACAGTAGCATTTGAAGAATATACAATACAACCCAAAAGTTTTTACATTATCTATTAAGAAAATATAAGCAAAAACCATATATTATTGATCACGTTTATTCCCCGATTGAGGGTGGCTTATTAAACTTTAGTAGCTTGTTTAAATCCATAAGCAATCTCTATGAGTTGCCTTTAAATCCTTTAGACTTCCAAAAGTAATACCATAAGGAGTTAAGGACTGCCATTTTTATCATACCCAGTCAGAACATTGGTTTCGGGATTACCCAATAGCAACAAACAAAAAAAAGCAAAAAAGCTTAAAAACAACACATAAACGTAGCCAATTTCAATACCGATTAGTGCAAATGGTTCCAAATTATATTCTGATCATCAATTTGGGATAAATTTGGACTATTTGTTGAGTTTTTAGCTTTTGTTTGTTAATTGCCCTGTTTTTGAGTGATTTGTACTTCTATTGAATGTTGTAGTATGTCACCACTTAGGCGGTCCTCGACAAGGAATATTAGGCGGACTGTACGTTATCGTGGATAATTCATTAATACAAGTAAAATGAAGAATGTTGATAAGAATAAATGTACAATAGGAGATAATAATGTTCAGAAGAAATTGATACTAGGAAAAGTAGTGATGTTGAAGGATTTGTAAAGGATAGTGAGATTGTAACGGAATCAAAGGAGGATGAGACTGTTAATGTGGATTGTTGCTCAGATACTGATGCTATCAATGTAAGTCATAATGTGAATGTAGATTATTATGCTGATACTGATATTTTTCTAATAATCATATTGTTCATGATGAGATAAGGAATGGTAGTACTCATAGGATGCCTACTGCTCAAAATATGAATAATATGAGTTATGTGCACATGGTGACTAAACTGAGTAGTAATAGTGATAATAAGCTTGTGTTCAAAGCTACTGAGATGAGTAAGGAGGGTAAGGAGTTTGTAGTGTTTGATGAAGAACTTGTGAAATTAGGGAGTGCTAAATGGCAATTAACTGTAGTAGGACGGTGTGTTGGATTTCGAATGTCTGGTGCTGAGATGAGGTATCATTTGAGAAGAATGTGGGGTAGATTTGGACTAAAAGATGTTATTGTGAACAATAAGGGACACTGTTTCTTTAAGTTTTCCAATGAAGAGGGTATGAACAAAGTCATTGAACAGGGTCCTTGGTTGGTATAGAATAAGCCCCTTGTTGTGCAAAAGTGGGATCCTGATGTAGAAATTAGTAATATTGAACCTACTCAACTGCCTGTTTGGGTCAAGTTCTTCAATATACCTCTTGAGGCCTGGTGTGTTGAAGGGATAAGTGCAATTTCTAGTAGCATAGGCAAGCCTCTCATTATGGACTCAATGACTGCTAATATGTGCAAACAAGGATTTGGCAGAATTGACTATGCTAGAGTGTTGGTGGAAATTGATGCTAGTAAGGGATTTAAAGACGTGATTAAGCTAATGTACAAAGATAAGCAGAATAATTGTAAAGGTGTGAAGAAAGTGAAAGTGGAATATAGCTGGAAGCCTCTTGTCTGTGACTTCTGTAAAGTGTTTGGACATGTGGGTAATGGTTGCACAAACAAGCCTAAAGTGATTAATGTAGATACTGCAGAAAAGGCAAGTGTAAATGAGAAAATGTCTTGTAGTGAGAAGGATAGCTTTACTAATGTGAACTATAAGAGGAAGAATCAGGTAAAGAAGAATACTAATATTAGGACTCAGCAAAACAAGAAGATTGGTAGCAGAGACAAAGGTAAGAGTCAGCAGATTCCTTTTAAAAAACCTGAGGTGTCTCAAAGGAAGCCTGATCAAAATTGGAAGCCTAATCAAACCTCTAGCAGTAATAAGAATCAATTTTGAGGTGTTGAGTAACCATGATTTGGCAGATGAGAATTAAGAGTTGAGAATGTTAAAAGATAGAATGATAGTGGATTCCTTTCTGAATAAGAAGTTGCAGCCATCTGTGAGGGAAGTTAAAGATTGGTCAAAAGATATGGTCAACTATTTCAAGCAACAATGGGAAATTGATAGACATAAGGAAATTAAAGATCAGATGAATGGAATGAGAGATGTTATGGAAGATGTTTTGGAGGATAACTCAATGACAGGGCAGTTTATGACTGCAAATGTTGTTGAGGGTATGTCTCCTAGTGTTCTTAATTGAGACTTTAATTATGTCATATTCTATGGATATGAAAATAGCCATATGGAATATCAGAAGTATGAATCAGGAGAAAAAGCAAAAGGAAGTTAGAAATGTTATTAGAGATGAAAAATTACAAGTATGTGCATTGAAACTCATGTAAAGGCTGCTAATATGTCTGATGTCTGTAGCAAGGTGTTTGCCAGATGGGAATGGGTTTCAATATAGAAACCTTTTGAAACCGCCTCTCTTAAAGTAACATTTAGACCTTCTGCCGCAATAAGGTACAAAAATGGTGAGAGCGGGTCACCTTGTCTAACCCCCCTTTCCATTTTAAACTCCACAGTAGGAGATCCGTTAACTAAAACTGAGATCAATGCCGATTTTTGGCACGTTTCAATCCATTTGCACCATTTCACACCAAAACCCATTTGTATTAGAATTTGACGAATGCAATTCCAATTGACACTATCATATGCCTTTTCAAAATCGATTTTCAGTAAAAACGCCTTCTTTTTATTCTTCTTCAAATAATCCAAAGCTTCAT
>BQNB010021997.1:0-63543 GCA_026074375.1 Tanacetum coccineum | reverse complement strand
ATTTTTGTCGCATATGCTGCACATAAGTCTTTTCCAGTTTATCAGATGGACATGAAAATAGCATTTCTTAATGGTCCATTGAAGGAGGAGGTTTATGTTTCATAACCAGATCGATTCGTTGATCCTGATCATCCAGAAAAAGTTTACCATCTAAGGAAAGCTCTATATAGATTAAAACAAGCTCCGAGAGCCTAGTATGATGAACTCTTAAAATTCCTGATTTCCAAAGGTTTTACTAAAAGTATCATTGACTCGACCCTATTCACGATAAAATACGGGGAGGACATTCTACTTGTGCAAATTTACGTTGATGACATTATTTTTGGTTCCACAAACCCTAAATTTTCTAAAGGATTTGAAAAATTAATGCACAGTAGATTTGAGATGTCCTTAATGGGGGAAATAAAATTATTTTTAGGACTTCAGATCTACCAATCCCCATGAGGTATTTTTAACAATCAGGCCAAGTACACTTTAGAGATTCTTGAAAAACATGGTATGGAAAAAGGACAAAGCATTGGTACACCAATGGCTATGAAACCTAAATTAGATGCAGACTTGAGTGGTATGGAAAAAGGACAAAGCATCGGGTCACTCATGTATCTGACATCTAGTAGACCAGACATAGTGCAAGCTGTATGTTATTGTGCAAGATATCAAGCAAGACCGACTGAAAAACACCTCAAAGAGGTTAAAAGGATCTTTCGATACTTAAGAGGTACCATTCACATGGGACTCTGGTATCCGAAGGGTTCTGGCTTTGAACTAACAGCTTTTTCAGATGCCGATCATGCCGGTTGCCTTGATACTCGCAAAAGCACTTCTGGAGGAATACAGTTCCTAGGTGATAAGTTAGTCAGCTAGATGTCAAAGAAGCAAGACTGTACTGCAATGTCATCCGTAGAGGCTAAATACGTGGCGTTATCTGCAAGTTGTGCTTAAGTAATGTGGATGCGGACACAGCTTCAAGATTATGGCTTCAACTACAACAAAATACCGTTGTATTGCGATTCTCAGTCAGCCATAGCAATCTCATGCAACCCCGTGCAGCACTCCCGTACCAAGCATATCCATACTCGGTATCACTTCATAAAGGAACAGGTTGAAAACGGTATAATTGAATTGTACTTTGTCAGAACTGAATACCAATTGGCTGACATGTTTACTAAAGCCCTTCCCGAAGAAAGGTTTCAGTATCTCGTCAGACGAATTGGTATGAGATGTTTGACTCCAGCAGAACTGGAGGTTCTGACAAAAGAATCTGCTTGATACTTCATCAAACATCAACATGTATATAAAATTTCAAAAAGAAAAATACAAAAATATAAAATTTCAAAAAGAAAATACAAAATCAAAAAATCAGAAAATGTTTCAAAAAATATTCTTCTCGACATGTCTCTTGGAATCGATAACATTTACGTACCTAGAAATGTTGATTAATATCGACACGGGCATGTAAATGAAGTTCGAACAGGAGTTTCAAATGCTTTCAAAACATGTCATTTCTAAGTTTTCTTAATGGCTTATGTGCAAATATCAGTACGTAACCCGGACTTCAAATAAAGGAAAGTTTATCTATAAAGATAACTTATCCTAACAACGAGAAATTCAACGTTTCTCGGTCTTGAGCTGTTCTTACCAGACATTCAAAGTTTATGCTCAAGAAAAAGGATAGTGTACGCATAAGTGCGCTTACCCTTAGAGTTGGAAGAGAAGTCTTCTAACATGATGTTTTTTCAAAAAGTTGAACACACTTTTTCAAGAATTTCTCACTGACAATTCATAATCTTTCAAAATTGTGTGTTCAACACTCCATCTTTCAAGGGGGAGTTTTTCGAAAAACAAAGTTTAATGAGTTTGGATACATCATCTCACGACCATTCTTATGTATTCAAACCATTCCCAAAAAGTCTCTTAATAACAACAAGATAATAATGACAATTCAATAGAATGATAGTTATAAGATGACTAAGTGTTCAACCTCAATTTTATATCGATTTTACAACTTGGTACCATAGTTTTTGGTGTCAAACATATGTAAAATTGAGGGGGAGCAAGATGACACAGTTCCAAATAATTCATGCTAAGCTTAAACGTTTTTCCCCATGGACTTTTCAAGACAAATTTTAATCACACAGTATTTCAAAATCGAAGTGACTTAGAATTTAAAATAAGGGGAGAAATGTAATTAAAATGTGATCTAAAAGACTCAAAGTGCTATTTAAAAAAAGGTTTAGACTCAAAGTGCTATTCAAAAAGAGGTTTTATGGTTACGATCTCATACCCTACAACATCTTATTTCATGACGATTCTGAAGACATAAGGTGGTAAGGTTAGGGATCTACCCAAGGACACTCCATAGTTAGAAATAGCAGTCCTTAGGTATGATTGGAGATGAATGTGTATAAGGGAAGAATGCCGACTAAGATTGAGCTAACACTGGAACAATCACAACAAGGTGTTAGTAATGACGTCTTGGTAAGCATTGAAGGGGTTGAAGAATGAAAAAGAAATGTATGGATAAAGGGTGAAAAGAAAGAAGCCCTCCACACAACTTAGGCAGAAACCGGGTCAATACATATGCTGTCAGAATCACAATGTTGATTGCTGACATTGAAGACGACATCATGGACCCAGTGATGCAATGCACAACCCTTCCTAGCCATTCGGGTTTCTCTCAAAAGAAACTTGTCTCATTTGTCACGGAGATACACACGACTTCTATTGACTTTCTCACTCCGAGTTAGTTAATATTGAATAGGTGGCAGTCTGCTCCAGCCTCTGATTACTAAAAACCAAAATGCACTAATCGAGTCTAGAGCCAAGAGATCATCAAATAAATCTCATTAGGACACATTCCATGACAAACACTTGTTGAACATCATTAAGTTCACAAGCTGTTAACAAGAGTCCTACGCATTATCCTTGTGATTGTGCCAGAACATCCGAGTGATACTTATGTACTCACAATGAAGATGGAAATCCTGCTTGAGCCAGCATCAAACAAGCTCTTGGTAGGTGACTTGCGAGATTCTATATGAATCAAACTTGTGTCAACTGGAAAGAAACGATGGTGCGATTCAATGTGAATCAAACTTGTTCCAGGAAATGAATTGACGGCTTAATCAGAAAGATAGTAACTATCTGATTCACTCTTACCGTGTTGTCTGCTTTGAGACGTTCCGGTAATGAGAACTAGCAAGCATGGTAAATCTAATACATCTGTGTTAGAAGATCCTACGCTTTGAGCTGGAAACCCTGTCAAGGAGATTCTTTGAATCTACCTGATCACAGGTACAGTATTTATACTGTAAAACGGTCCTACAGAACCAAAGGTTAATCTAACCAAATCCGGATGAATGACAAAGCCATATTCGTCCACACGCTTTATTGCTAACTATTTTATTTCAGGATACATAAAGATGGAGATGGTGATGCCTTATTCCAGCTGAAGTCGGATTCATTACCACATGCTCATGCTCAAACTACAAAGACATACTATAAGCATCAAGATTCAAGAATCATGAAAGCTCAAGAATTAAAGACAAAGACTTCCGTACAAACTCTGATATACAAGATCTTCCTTTAAAGATATCAAGTCTATCAAGGGAGATTGTTAGCAAGCTTTCAAGATGATGCAAAGTATGAGCATGTTTGTCAAGACACGAGATCGCAAGGCAGCAAAGATGATCAAGACGGAAGGATAAAGATTTAAAGATCTCAGACGAAAAGATAAAGTCAAAAGACAATGACAAAAGCTCAAGATCATAGATCATAAATCATGAAGGAACAAGCCTACAATGTTGACAGAGACAAAGATCATAAGAGCTTAACAACAAAAGTAATCTCATTGATCTTACGAAGGAGTGTCACAATGAACTCACTTCGGTGGAGATTGTTAGCCTCAAAATATTGAGTCGAACAATAGAAGTTCGTTCATTAATTATATTAGGTCTCGGTCATTAATTAATATACGTTGTAATAGGCTAGACGGGTAAACGGGCTCTTAAATGTAAGCTAACCGGTCTCGTATATCGGGCGAAAGCCCAAGTAATCCCGAGCTCGGCCGGTAGAATTACTAAAGCCATGAAAGCCTTTTAGTTTTGATACATATACACCTCCTCAAGAAAAGTAAGGGGGGTTGGTCATTTGTAATTTTTCATTTTGCAAGTAAACTTCCCATTCTCTCTCACTTTCCCTCCCTAGTTTCTCTCTCTACAATTCTTATCATCTCCTAGCT
Source organism: Tanacetum coccineum (assembly GCA_026074375.1). Classification (NCBI taxonomy): domain Eukaryota; kingdom Viridiplantae; phylum Streptophyta; class Magnoliopsida; order Asterales; family Asteraceae; genus Tanacetum; species Tanacetum coccineum. Next base: position 59,303 of record BQNB010021997.1, on the reverse strand, counting down.
TATTTTCTTGTTCATAATATGAAGTGGAAGTGATTATTTGGATTCCGACAGAAGCACGTGTACGTATCCAAAGTGAAATTTTGATTTTGGAGAACGTTTTTAAGAAAAAACATTTGACTGCAGAAAGTGCAGTGCACTTTCTGCAACGAAAGTTACAGGAAGTGAGCAAAATGAATTTTTTTGAAGGAGAAAGTTATTAATAATTGTTTTTAAATACTAAGCAGTGATTATAGAACAGTTTAAAATCCCCGGCAGAGGCGCCAAAAACTTTTGATGTGTTATAAAAGCTTTAAATTTATAATACTGGTTTTACTGAATTTTAATCCAACACACGGGTAAAGTATAACCCTCGTATATAGTATAGGTTTAAGGTAAGACCAGGTCGTCCACAACCCCAAAGTTATAAATCATTGAAATCGTAAAAATGTGGGGTTATGAACTCACCTCGAGTACTGATAATCCAAATATCACAGATAAAACTTCAAGCAAATCGTTAGATGCAACCTATTTAAATTAAGGTCGTATAGTGCTAAGCATGGTAATTAACACTAATCAATAGCAATTCCTACATAGCAAGATCACATGCAATTGTTTGGAAAAATTGTGTTTAATAAGTAACGTTTATAATTACTATTATAGTAAAGACCTGGCGTAACTTTCGCATTTCAAGTCCGTTTGATGGTGTTTCTTGTGTCGCTCATAACGTTTTCGTATTAAAGTCGAGTTATCAAAATTTGCGATTTACAAATTTTGGACCTACTGGTGAACAGTAACTTTTACTGTTCACACCAGATCATAAGTTCACTTATATCGTTTTTGTTGTCGTAAAACTCGTATACGTCGTATTTTCTTCGTTATAGCTCCGTTTTTAGTGATTACTTCGAGCACGTTCTCATAATTGAAATTTCTATTGATTTATGAGGTTTACAAAAATAAAAGTTTCTGTCATGAATAGTAACTTATATAAAAATAGTTTTATAAAAGTATTAATTGTCGTAAACTCGCGAAATTCATAACTCATTCGTTATTAATTAAAAAATTTCGTTTCTTACCATTTTGGAATCCTAAAAATATGTGTAATCTGTTAAAAATACTAAACTTGCTGTTTTATATCATTTTTATAAATTGTTTTATAAAAATTCTTTTATAAATCCGTTTATTTATCGTATAACTTGTTTTTACCTTAACTTTTTCGTTATTTATCCGTTTTTCAAGTTTCTTACATGCCCGTATTCGTCTTGAGATGTAGTATTTTATAAAAATATAGAACAAATATATTTTTATACGAATTTTTGACAAAAATATCGAATGGCTTTATTAAGTCCATATTTAACATTTGTTTTTATACTTTTAACTTTGTAATCTATCACAAGTCTTATATACCATATATATTATATGTCATACATATATTAGAGTCCACTAATCCATAATTGTCCAAAAGTCCATGACAACAAGTCCATAACAACTTTTTAAATTTAATACTTCCTTAAGTAACCTTTATTTAACAAGTTTATACATAACCCTTTTATGCATTAACCAAAAGTCCATAAACAAGATTAACATGCCATTTGCCATACTTTTACTTGTAACATATTAAAAGCCTTTAAAACCCTAATTTTGCACATACACTTTTTATGCTTAACCAAGAGTGTAAAATACTTATGTGTCCATTTTAACATGATGTTATTAACAACATATCTTATGACTAAGTGTGCAAAATAATGACAACAAGTAAAAATCATTTTTTACATGTTTAAAAACATCCTAATGGTGATGAGTTATATAAACATTATATATATACAAAAATCATAGATGTAAAGACATAAAGGTTTTAGTTGACCTTCTTATGATGTAGGATGATGAGAAATATAATCTAAACCCTTGTTTAGATTTTTAAACCAAGCTTGCAAGTTTATAAACCCTAAATTAGTTTGAAAACCCTAATCCTTCCTTTCTTGCTTAAATCCTTTATATCACTTTGAGGTATCTTAGATATAGTACGTGAGTGCTTGTAAATGAGGTACAAAAAAATTATATGGTTGGTTTGTGGTTCCTTATTTGGGACGTATGTATGTAGAGAGAAAAAGAGATAGGATATTGATTTTTAGCAAGTGTTTATGAGTGTGTATGTTATCACCTTGCATGTAAGTATTATATACACATAAAGGTGGTCATATGTTAGCTAACTTTGACCAAGACTTCAAAGGGGGGGGGGGAATAGTGGCGTTGGAGTCAAGGGAACCATGGAGGGGGTAAGATGAATAAAACAAGGATCATAAATGTTAGTGTTCTTTGGTCTCTTAAGGTGTAGATTATCCTATGATTTCTAGGCTTTATGTTTTCTAGATTCTTTTCTATCTTGGTAAATAAAATTGGAAGTGTTACATGCATTGAATAAAAGTTGAAGTAATATATGTAAAGTGTAGATTTTATTAATCAAGTGTATGTAATTAATAAAGTGTAGTGTTATAAAATGTATACTTGCCATTGTGTATGTCTTGCTTATTTCATATATATCATATATATGGGGTGTCCCATATATAAATGTGGTAAGGTTTTATCAACTTTGGTCATTGAAAATAAAAATAAGTATTTGTTGAAGCATAGATTTATTTTTTTGTGGTTCCGGGTATGCTTAAACTTAATTTATCGCAAAACGTATACACTTTACGTATTTGATAAAAATAAAATGAACAAAGACCATAATTATTTAATACTTAATTGATGTAAACGCTTAATTGTTTGGTGCCCGTTTACATTGAACGCTAATTTTTAGCTTACGCGATTTTACTTAATACCTGAAATTACAAGCAACCCCGTACACACTAAAAATAAATAGTAGGTTTATCGACGTCGTCAATGACTTGAAAACACGGGGTGTTATATTGGAGCTTTTTAATTATATCATTGTTCATACAATTTACTACATTGTTCATACAAATCACTGTTACATTGATATTCTTCTAAGTATTAAATAGTAGATTCCGCATACTCTTTACTATTAACAAAGTTTTTAGCATAGTTGTCTTGAATCTATTCAATACAACTAAGCCTTTTACAAGGTTAGCAAGATCTGAGTTGGGATCAACAGAGAACTATACCAAAAGACCGATCATGCATTTAATTTTATCGGAGTTATAAGGTTGGTAAGGTTAGGTTTTAGTTCCCATGATCCAGCCAGAACTGGAGGGATCTACCCAGGAATATAAATAACGTTTTTAGACATTATTTGTATTAACACCATGGTGTTCTAAGTGAAGAAAGTGAAGGAGAGGGTGAAAGAAAACTATGTGTTTATTAGATTAGAAAAGAAGAAAACAATTGGTCTATACTAAAGCTAACTATACCTCATTTACAATAATAGTCCTTGCATTTAGAAGTTGGTCTTTAGCTAGTCCAATTCACGTGTAAGACGCCAGCTTCACTAAAAAGTGAGGCTAATAATCTCCCCCCAAGATGGTGTACACGTGAATGGGTTACCATGTTTCCCTACATGCAAAATAAAGCAAAATAATAATATTATGATCTGGCATTCCTTGAGTTTGTCTTAATGACTGATCTTATGATCTTCTAGCTTTATTTCTTTAGCTTGTAGTATCTGTTGAGTTTTCTACTCCTCCTAATAGTAGGATTCCTTTTTTATCTTCAAACTCCATCCCAAACAGACACCCTTGAGACTGATTAAGAATCAATGCAGAAATCTTCTTAAGGACCTCCTTTCTCATTTAGGATACTGATGACATCAAATAACGACACTTTTATAGCATCATTTATCCCATGTAAATAACCCATTTTATATAATTATTGCAAAGAATTTTTACTTTATACGTTTATATTGAGAATTGCTTAATTATGGAGTTACTGGTGAAAGTTAACTAAAAAGGCTCGCATTCTGGGAGCTTAAACAACGATTATATGAAGATTACTTTTCTGAACAACCAATAAGCCGTGTCAATCAAGGGAAAAAAAAAGGAATACGGCGTATCTGTGCCTACACTCACCAAAGACCACGAAGGAAACAAGATCCAATACGCCGTATCTAGGAAGACCAATACGCCGTATTCAAGCCATATGGAAATAAAATATTCTGGAAGATATCAAACGTGGTCTACTCCAAGAAATCCCCAATACGCCGTATCGGACCTTTTTCCTCATACCTTTATAAATAGAAAACTTAACAAAGAGTATAAGTGTGCTAAATCATATTCTCGATACCTAAACCATAAAAGTCGATTTTCAGAGGAGAAGAATAGCAGAAGAGGTCGAGCAACGCAATTAATTCCATTGGAGACAACGTGTAATTTCTTGTACTCTTGTAATTGTTCAGTTTTTGGTTCATCTCGTTAATCGGTTAGTTACCTTAGCTAATCATTACTTTTGGTATTGATTTTGATGTTTGAGGCTAAAAAAATTCTTCGGGTATTAGCCATTATTATGAAGATCTGAATGTTTGGTTTGTTCATCTCGATTGCTTAATTTATCGTTGATTGCTTATTTATGTTTATCAATATACTTGTTTACGTGCTTTTGTATGCGACCTATCATTCAACTGGATCTAGTGATACGGACCAAGTAATCTAGATGCCGGGATAGCTCTCCATATAGTGATTTATACATCTAGACCAATAGGATCATAAAATAACGACCGATCTTTGCCCTTAGATTGTGAGCTTAGTTGGACCAACAGGTGACCTTGGGATCAACGAGTACGTTCTCGATTAATTGGTAAAGACTTGGTTAGTGGACTACTAGTGTATAAATTGCCATTAAGCAATAAGTGGGTAAAGTCTCCATGAGCTAGGGTTTAACAAGATCACCATTGCTTTAATCCCTAAGATAGATTATAATTAACAAACAAGGATGCTTTATGCGGATGCGTTTAATTGTGATAGAATTCTACGTGTCTAGGTTTAAGGATTAGAACAGTAACGGTTAATATTTAATGAATGATATGCCACCCTCGAGATTAATTATCATTTGCACAAATAAACAAAACCAACGTTCGAATCGGGTTAATGTGACTAATACAATTTCATATATTTGACTCAACGCTTTTATCTTTTATAATTTTTTTGCGTTGTGTTTTAGTGTCTTGAAATTGGTTATTTAGTCACCATAAAAAACCATGTGCCAGCTCTCCAGGACTACCCCCCCCCTTATCATTAGATAGGATTAACATGGTTTAGCATAGATTTAGACTAACTTAATTAGGAAAAACCAAAGTATAATAAATTAAAGTGTTTCTCGCTCTAGTGATCGACACCTTATTACCTCGAAAATACCAAACGACGGCGTACACTGCGTTAAAGTGTTGTTTTTGGTTAAGTCGAAAAAATATAAATTTAAAAATTGAATCATAAAGTTAACAACACACAACGACACGATCAAGTTTTTGGCGCCGTTGTCGGGGAGTGAAAATTAATCTTGATTTTTATTTTGATATTTTGGTTTTTAACATTAGATTAGATCTATTCCTTTGTGATTAGTTGTGTTTAGAATAAGGTTTATATTCCTATTTGTTTGCTATTGTGTTTATTTTAACACGATGAATTTCAGTTTACTGAATATATATTATCTATGACGTTTAAGTTTTTGATGGTTTTTGCCTAGTATGTTGATTACAGGATGGACGGCCCGAACATTACTATGGAAGAATACATCAGGCTCGAGAAAGAAAAGCTCGAAAAAAACATGGTGAAAGTGTCTTTAACTGGGAAACTGCTAAGTTATAGTAAGATATGTTTGATGAGACGGTCATGACTACGATCTGTTGAAAAACGAATCCAGCTTTAGTATTCAATGATAATTTTTACGTCGAATAAAACACTCCTCCTATGATTCCACGGGTATGTTCTCTTAACGATATGAAATTGACTTTAGATATCATTTGACGAATCAACGATGATATTACACGAATAGTTATTGACAAAAAATCATTCTTATTATAAAATTATTTTGCTATTGATTTGAAAACGCGATTCAAAAATGATATTGAAAAAGTCGATATGCCTTTGTTTCCATCAACCGAGCCTTCAGGTCGTTGTATTGGACGATTTAACTTCTTTAAGATTTTGTGATGAATTTCCATGCCATTGTTTACATTGATGCTCTATACATCTATTCAGATTTTTAATAAACCACTTTATGCCTCAAACATATCGATGTATTTGATTGAAGAAGATGAAATCATTGTCTGAATATGATGAAAAGGAGCAAAATGTTTTGTACTTTAATGATCTATTCCCTTTCAACGTTATTTTATACCGATGAACTAAAATAGGTTATAATAGACAATTGTTGGAATTACGTTTTCCTATCTTAGTACGACAGTACAAAATAGGTAGTACTGATAGTTTTAGTTAAGTACTGACAGGAATAAAATGTACAGTATGATTAGTTAGTTAGTTCCGCTTAGTAGAAAGAAATTGTTTAGTACCGTTTAAGAGATATGTATGAGATATTTTAGGAACAGTTATGTACGCGTTTTGTAAGCTGTTAGGGTTTATCCTTGGGTCTATAAACGGTTCCTCTTGACATAGTTAGCCACACGAGCTCAAGAAGTTCTCAATACAAATCTTATCTCAATTGTTTTAGTCAATCTGTAATCATTCAAAGCGGATTAGTTAGAAATTATTATTTTAGTTCTTCAGGGTTCTTCTTAGTATTTGTCGTTAAGATTCCGCATTAACACATAGTATTCATAATCAGGGTTTCTTCATAGTCAACTTTATTTATAATCTTGGATATCGCCATTAAATAAGTGCAGAGATCTATTTTACAAGGGACACACAAGTGGTATCCAGAGCCTGTGAGAAACTCTGTAAGAAGTACATCAAATCCAGTTATAAACCTACATCCTTAAAAGTAACATGTTGCATCCATGATGAAATTCCCACACCACCACTCCACCGTCATCACCACATACTCCAACCCAAACAATACTCCTCATACAGTATCAACCATCAAGCTGCCATATTCTTAAAAAAGAAAGTATGATATATGGTATGAAGTGGAACACTATTTGGCCCATACAGATTATTCAATACTGGGAGGTTATATTAAAATGGGAATGTCCTTGTATACATCACTATAGATAACACAAGGAAAAATTAGTTTGCCTCCTAGAACTGCAGACGAAATTGTAGAAGAGAAAGATGAGAGAAAAGCAAGGACCACCCTTGCTTTGGCCGAGAGGGGGTTACCAGAGATTTCTTGCGAAATTCCATAAGATGATGATGCAAACGAACTGTAGGATGCCAGCAAATCTAGATTTGTGGATAATGACGAATCAAGAAGATGCAAAAGTATATCTTGAGCAACAGTTGAGGACTTCTCTGTTATCTACACAGAAGGGCTATCTACAGGCTATGACAGGTTTCCAAAAGTCTTCTGCGTTAGTTAGAGCTTCATTAGGCAGGGCATTACTAAGGATGCAAATCAAAAATTCCTAAGATCTCTACCTTCTGCCTAGTCACATGTTTCCATAATTATGAGAACCAAACCAGGAGTGGACAGTCTCAGTTTGTGATGATATATTCAATAATCTAAGAGTTCTTTGAGAGTGATATAAAAGGCTCTGCTGCATCATCTGCTAGCCGCAAAATGTGCATTTGTCTCTTAGAACACCAGCAGTACTAATGATGTTAACATACCGCTTATTGTGTTGCCATTTACTTATGGTCAAACTCAAAGTAGAACAAACGTTCATCATACTCATTACTGGCCAATCAATCAAGTCGCTAACAGGTCAAGAGGACTTGAAAGATGATGAATATGACCTTGACAGAATGGACTTGAGTGTCAAGTGGCCATGATCTCAATGAGAATGAAAAAGTCTACAGAAGAACAAATGGTAGGGAAGCTACAATTTGATGCAAAAGAACCGTTGGCTTGATAAAACCTAATGTTGTATGCTACAATTACCACAAGTGGGCATTTTACTTGAGAGGGCATAATAAGGCGAACACAGATAACAGAGAGGTTGGATGCATGGAATTCTGGAAACAAAGATGGGAGCAGACACTGGGCAGAGGAGGCATTTTAAGCATTGGTGACAATTGATGGAGAAGGTGTAGATTGGACCAATCATTCAGAAGATGAAGATTATGCTTTAATGGCTTGCAACAACTTAGACTCAGACACAGAGGTAATTTCCTATTCAAATAAAGTGTACAAGGGTCTTATGCTAATCTTAAAAACTGGTTATGATGCTATCGAGAGAACAACTTTGTGATGCAAGCATAGAAATAAAGGCATATTTCAAGGTCTTAAGAAGTTGAAGCACAGTTAGTTTCTCATCAACAAGGACAACTTCTGTATGAAACAAAAGATAATAATTTATGAATAATAGATTTAGATGAATAAAACAGATGTTCTACATACCATAAGTAATTATTAGAAGAAGCTCAAAAGGAAAAAAGAAGATTTAAAGGTCTAAAAGTAGAATAATAGCATAAACTTTCTAAGAATCTTGTAAAATGTCTAATCCAAATGGCGTTGCTAATGATAAGTTTGGGCTTGGGTATGGGGATCACAGATATGATGGTATTTTGAGCTATGAAAATGAAGTGTTGCAGAGTGTTTTTATGAATAAAGAGAGTGAGTTAGAAAAACAACCTTTGTATGATAGGTTTGTTACTGAAATGGAATGCATGTTGTACCCCCACCCATGACAGGAAATTATATGCCATCTGGACCTGAGATTGAAGTAGATTACCAATTTACTTATGGTCCTAAAACAGACTCAACCTAGTGAATTGTATCCCAACAAGTAAATTTGATACTGTGAATCTAAATTATTACAAAACCCTCTGAATTAGGTTCTGAACCAGTTGTCAATGAATCTAATATAGAATGTCAACCTAAGGTCTGGTCTGATGCTCCTATCATTGAGGAGTATGAATCAGATAGTGAAGATGAGTATGTGTCTACACTAAAAGAACAAGAAACACCTAGTTTTGCTAACCAGCAAGTAAATATCTCGGGAAACTATCAAGAATCATGTTACATTACGTCAAAAACTAAGTTGATAAGACAGAGTTGGGGTATGTGGTTTACGTAAGAGCATGTTTTGTATGTGGAAGGTCTAAATCATTTAATTAGGAGATTGTGTTTCCATGTAGAAGAGGATGGCAAGAAAAGCTGAGTTAAACAATGGTTGGAACAATGTGCAAAGAGTGAATAAACAAAACCAATTTGTTCCTTCAGTAGTACTAACTAGAACTGGTAAAATTCCAGTTAGTACTGCTAGAGCTAGCAGTACTAAAAATCTTTTAGTATGCTAGCAAAGTTTTACAGAGACAGTACTATACTAGTACTGCCATGAAAGTATTACTATTAACCTTTTTGAAAAGAGTTAGACAGCAATGTTTTTCACAAAAACTCATTTCAACATCTTTAAGGCCCTTTTAAATGAACAGTACTTAGAAAGATTTTACAAATAAAAAGTTCATACTGCTAAGGTAATGCAGTTAGTGATTGTTGGGAAAAGGGAATGACTGTTTGTTAAGTCCTCAACAGGTTGTTTTGGAGATCAAAAAGATACATCTGGACAATGTCTCCAAATACAATGTGGATCAGTCTTAGAAATTTGTTACACTTTCAAGATCCAATAGGCAGATCAGCCCAAACAGGCTTTGTGTCCCTAAGAGAAAACTATTCTCTTCTATTTTGATGTGCAGGACTATCCACATAGAGCTTTAAAGAATAAAGGAATTGTTGATAGTGGATGTTCCAGGCACATGACTGGAAACAAGGCCTACCTTGCTGAATTTCACGCTTTATTGTGGCCATGTTGCTTTTGGAGGGTAGTAAAGGTTATATCACTAGTAATTGGTAAATTAAAACGGATCTACATTGATTAATGAAAAGCAAATTTACATTGTAGAATCCAGTATATCATTCCAAAACAAAGCACATTGCTATTAGGCACCACTTCATAAGAGATGCTTATGAGAAGAAACTTATCCAGGTGCTTAAAATCCACACTGATGACAATGTAGCTGATCTACTAACCAAGGCATTTGATGTTAGCAGGTTCCAGTTCTTGGTTGTTTCTATGGGGTCGATTATGCCGTATAAGTGCATTAGGTTAAAGGGAGGCAATATGATGTGTTGTATAGTTTGTATGAAGTTTTGGTGTAAAGATACATTTTAACCATAGGTGATGCGTTTCAAAAGGTTTGAGAGGATTTAGAGTGTCATTGAGAAGAGTTATTGATGGTACTGAAGCACTCTTGTTATCTACATTGTTCATTCTTTGGTTGGACATAGTTAGTACCGACAGTGCAAAGTTAGTACCGCTGGGCAAAGTTTGTACCGCTATAGAGACGTTGAAGAAAAATACCGCCAAGGGTACAAAGTGTAATTGAACAGTTTTTTCCCCCCTCCCCCCTTTCTTTGTTTTTTTTTTTTTTTTTTTTTTTCTTTCCCCCCTTGAAAAATTAGGTTCTTAACCTATATAACCCATCTCAATTGACAGTTCCCTTATGCAATCTTCTCTAAATACATTCATATCTTAAAGCCTTAATATCTCTCTTAACGGACGATTTCACACTTTCGGATACTATGGCTGTTCTTGATTCATGTCCTAAGCACAACATGGTCGCGTATCTGGAGAAGTCTGAAGGGAATGCAGAGTTTCACGAGATCATTGATTTTCTTAAGCGCAGTTCCATTCATCATGCTCTCACTGTAAGTCCTGTTGTTTCTACTACATTTGTTGAACAATTTTGGACGTCTGCTAAGTCCAAAATAATCAAAATGTTAGGCACATTACTGCCAAAGTAGCTGGAAAGTCTGTGTCTATCTCTAAGGCATCAATAAGAAGCGATCTTCTTTTAGGATGATGTGATGGATAGATATTACCTAATCAGGGTATATTTGTTGTTTACAGTTATGGGATATGAGGGATTTAACAGTGTTAACTATTTAATAAGGCTTTATTATTCAACCACAATAGAGGTTTATATTTCTACAATGAATCGTTTCTTTAGTTCAAAAAGCACCTTTGGGATCAATTCTTACTTAATATTGCATTGCTGTCATTTGTTTAAATCTAATCAGAAGTATAATTTTTCTAAGTTAATTTTTTTATTGGAAGCTGAGACATTTAGATGCTAGAGAAGTTTGTAATGTTACACGTTTTATTTTATCTTTCTTAGGTAAACCTACTAGCTATTACTATACCTTTAGATCATTTTCCTGTAAATGCTTTAACAAGTAAGGTCTTTTCATTCATGGTTAAAAAGGGTAAACATTTCTCAGCGCTAAAGTCACACTCTATTTGCTTCTATGGTTGTACAACCAACTGAGGATGAGGGTGCTCCTTCAGAAAGACCATCTGAAGCACAACCTACACCCTCTCCTGTTCCCACTAGTGAAATCCCTATTGAGCCACAGACTGACTCATCTCCTGCTCACACTAGTGAAGTACCTATTGAGCAACAGAATGACCTATCCCCTAGACCTTCACCTTCTACTATCATTCCTGATTCTATTCCAGAAACTTCTGGTGGGAATCTTGGAGGTCATTCATCCAGTGATAAATCCCTTTCGGGTGACTATGAGGGTGAACTGACACTCTAAAGGTGTCTATGATATTAGTCTCTCTTTATGTGCACAGGTTAGATCAAGCCAAAGAAATACAACACTTGAAGGCTCAGATCAAAAAGCTTAAGAAGCAAGCTAAACCTGTAATCAAACACCACAGAGCATGGATGCAAAGTATCTCCTTGAAGAAAAGATTGGCAAGAAAGAAATCCTCAAAGAAACAATGGGTACACAAAGAGTCTGTATCCAAACAGGGGAGGAAGTTTGCTAAAGGTGAAATCTTCAGTCAAAGAGATCCTCTATTTGATGAGATTCACTGAAGATACAGTTGATAATATGGACAATAGAGGATGATAGGATGTGGGAGGACAAGTCGAGAAATAGTGGATGAAGACAAGGAGAGTGATGGAAAAATATGCTTGTACTATGAAGATGTACTTAGTACTGAAAGGAGACGTTGTACTGAAGACCCATAGTAGTACTGACGGAATCCAAAGTTAGTTCTGCAGGCAAATAAGGACCGAGGAAACAAATTAAAAGTTGATGAGCAATGAAAGGACTGAAGATCATATGAAAGAAGGAATGCTACTCAGCTACTCAAACACCTACTTTACAATATTTGAGATGCTGAAATCAATAGCTAAGGTTCTTTCAAACATGAGTCAGCCAAAGCAGTTTTTAGAGAGTAAGAGAAAGGTGTGAGTTAAAGGATATTGAAGAAACTGACAAACCTAGGCCTACTTCTACAAGCTCACCTTCTGAATTAAAGCCTCTCTTAAAATTGATCCAAAAAGACAAAGGAAAGAGAAATAGAAGGAGGATGATCTAAAGTGAATCTGATGGTATTCATAAGTCTAAGAAGAGTTTAACAGCTTGAAGTGATGAAGAGATGGCTAGGAAAATACAAGAAGAGTGGGAAGGTGAAGAAGAAAGAAACAGATTAGCTGAAGAAAAAGCTACCAATGAAGCTCTCATAAGAAATTTTGATGACATAAAGGCAAGAATTGAGGCTGACAGACTTCTTGCTGAGAAGCTTCAAGAACAAGAAAGAGAGCAATTTACAATAGAAGAAAGAGCAAAATTCCTTCTTGAAACATTGCTGATCAAAGAAATTACCTTGCTTAACAAGATCAGAGGCATCAGGGAACAGACCACCTAAAAGAATCAATGAGATAATCACAATGATGACCTACTTGAAACACTGTAGAAACTTCAAGCACTCTGAATTGAAAACCAAGAAGTTTGAAGAAATATAAGCCCTATATGAGAAGATTAAGAGGTCAGATGAAGATTTTATTTCTATTGGGTCTGCTGAAGATGAAAGACTGATCAAAAGGATGAATGAAAAAGGAATTGATTCCTCTAAAAGTGAAGTGATCAAGGAGAGTAAAGAAGAAGTTCAGGAGGAGAGTAAAGAAGAAGAAAGTAAGAGAAAGAGAAAACTTGGTACTAGGAAAAAGATGAAGTCAAGAAAAAGAAGATTCATACAAAACACTTCTGAAGATGATAGTGAGAAAGAGAATGAAGAGCTGAGATTATATTTAACAATAGCTCTAGATGAGGAAAAAGAAGTGGATTATGAAATACTTGATAGGAAATATCCTATCAAATAATGGAAAATAGAGTGTCTTGGAACTAAACCACAGGCTGATAAAGCTGAACACTTAGAGGAGATAAATCAAAATGTGGTGATTAGAAGCAATGTTCAATAAGAGTATTTTAGTACTTTGATTAGGTGTTGTCCATATTGTTAGGAAATAAAGAAGATTTGAATGCTGTGTATCAACTGGTAATGGACAGATATCAAGATGAGATACCTGAAGGTTTTGATAGAGTACTTTGGGGAGATTTGATGGTTATGTTCAACCCAGATGATGAAAATGAGTTTTGGAATTCACAGCAGGATTGGAATATAGTGAGTTGGAAGCTACATAGTCTTCAGGGGTACATAACTTTAGTGACTGAGGCAGGATTAGTCATTCATATGCTTGTAGAGAAGAAAGTATCCTTGAGAAAGAAAGAACTGGTGCAAATGCTGGATTAGTTAGATGTCTGAGAACACAGTACTATGCATAGAGTTGATTAGTTTATCAATAAGTTGCTTGCAGAGTTAGAAACCTGAAGACTTTGATGGAGATGAGAAGGATCTTTGAGTGTTGGTGTCAATCACCACACAAAAAATGGTCATCAGTTCACCATGCTTAACAGGCATAAGAACTGGCTAGTCCATAAGCAAACGGCTTGTGGTAAAGACTTCTCAAATCCGTTTATGGTTGACAATTTACCAAAAATTGTAGGGTTCTCAACTCACCTTGCTTCTTTGGTGAAGAGTTGGCTAGTCCAAGAATAACAGTCTTGGTAAAGACTAATTTCAAAATCTGTTGATAGCTGATAGTTTGCTAAAAACTATATGGTTTATCAATGCACCATGTTATAGCAGTAAAGTATTGGCTAGTCCAAGCAAATGGTATTTGGTAAGATAAATCAAATTCGTTGATGGTTGACAGTTTACTAAAAACTGATGGTAATTAACTCACTGTTTTTATAATAAAGAGTTAACTATCCAGAGCAAACGGCTACTGGTAAAGGAACATCAAATCCGTTAATGGCTGGTAGTTTGCCAAAAACTATAAAGCCAACTTAGTTGGATTGTTGCTGAAAAGATGTTGCTGTGTTGCTGAGAAGACAAAGTTGCTGCTGAAGAAGGATAGAGTTTAAAAGATCAAGAAATGATAAAAGTGTTTGGATACATCCTCTATGCGTTAAAGAAGTTAAAGAAACATGAAGTTAAACGAGTTCAACATTCATGTTTAAGGGAGGATTGTTGGGAATTACGTTTTCCTAACTTAGTACCGACAGTTGCAAGATAGTTAGTACTGACAGTATAAAATGTTAAGTACTGATCAGTTAGTTAGTACCGTTAGTAGAAATTAGTTAGTACCGTTTAAGAGATATGTATGAGATATTTTAGGAAAAGATATGTACGCGTTTTGTAAGCCTGTTAGGGTTTATCCTTGGCTATAAGGATCCCTCTTGACATAGTTTGACACACGTGCCAAGATATTCTCATACAAAATCATATCTTAATAGTTAGTAATCATGGAATATTCAAAGCAGATTAATAGAAATTATTATTTAGTTCTTCAGTGTTCTTCTTAGTATTTGTGTTAAGATTCCGCATTAACACATAGTATTCATAATCAGTGTTTCTACATAGTCAACTGTATTTATACATCTTGGCTATCATCCTTAATAGGCTGCAAAGATCTATTTTTCAAGGGACACACAACAATGATGATAATGAAATCAATATGATACAATCTTCGAGGGGTAATGAAAATACACAAGGGTCAAATAATCTCTTGAAGCAAGTCACGATAAAATCAATAAAGTTTTCATTATGAAAAGTTTTGTCATGAATTAAATGTAAATGTAGTGGGCTTGGAATTATTTGTCAATGGATTGCTATTCAATCTTATTAAATATTTTGTATGTGTGTTTGGCTTACGTTCAACCCTTAACTGCAATCTATAAGGAAGGTGATTGTACAAGAATATTGCGGATGCCAAGGTACGTTTTCTTTACTTTGTTAAATCTAGGGAAAATTGGTCTCCAAGAACGGATACGGCGTATTAGGTTAACACCTATACGGCATATCCACTATTTTAACTTGTGTTGACTAAGTCAACAAATTCGCCCAATACGGCATATTTCTCAATACGGTTAGAAGAATTTGCACATCACAAATGGGAATGTATATTATAGTCAAAACTCATGTATTTTTACTACCATCGCAATTATTGGTATGTCCGAATAATGAAGAAATTATCGAAGGAATTATCCGGAATTATTATGATCATGAAGATGGTGAAATTACACCGAGTTTCGTAGTATAGTGGTTTATATATATATATATATATATATATATACAAATCGAAAAAAAATTAGAAAAATTGCAACAAAAAAGAGAAGGAAAGTTTGAAGATAATCGTTTCGCAACTACCAAAGGAACTACACGAAGGATTGATTATTTGTTAATACGAATCAACGATGTAGAGTATTGTATAAAGTGGAAGATATCACCACTTACCTTGTAAAGAATGTAAATTATGGGATGATTGGGAAGTTGACCGTTATGGGAACGCCAACTTAGGTTGTTGTTTTTTATTTATGATCAAGACGTTGTAAATAGTCGTGTCTTTATCATAGTTATGGTCGGGAAAAAGTGTCTAGCAACTTGTATTTTAGACTTAATCTATTTGTTTCGTAATTTTTATTTAACAACAATTTACTTCTCTTTCCTAATGACTAGCCGTTGGTTTTACGCGAATGAGGATTTATATGAGCGTACATGTCTATTCCGTCGTTATGTCCATGTTTGCATGTCTCAGCTGCCTTGTTGGTTTACGACTTTTGGTGAAAGTTAGAAGGTCCCTACCTTATATCATTCTTCATCATAACCGTTGGTTAAATTCGAATGATGATGTAATCGAACACACATGTCTATTTCATCGTTACAGGCATGTATGTGTGCTTTAGTTTCCTTGTTAGAGTGGTACTTTTGGTGAAAGATTGAAGAATGATCAACCCTAAGCCTTATCATATAAACCCATATTTACCTTTATAAACTTATTACTCCTTAGCTTTAGCGGTGGAGATGTGTATCCTTGCCAAGCTTATGATAGAATACTCGTCACAACCGAGCAATTGAGCAAATTAGGTACATGTTACCACATAGATTAGTTGAGTGATTTGAGTGTTTTCATCTTCCTATTTTATGAGGTGTTTGGTTGTGTACTTGTAATAGATCAAATAAATACTTTAACATAAAATATCCTTAGGGATACATTTTTATAAACTTCTAAAGGCTACTTGAGGACAAGTAGGATTCAAGTGGGGGTTATTTGATGAAATCAAATGACGTCTATTTTATAGCATCATTTATCCCATGTAATTAACCCATTTTGTATAATTATTGCAAAGAATTGTTATTAATTGTTAATATTTGAGAATTGCAGTAATTATGGAGTACTTGGTGAAACTTGGCTAAAAGGCACGCACTTTGGAGCATAAACAAAGAGTTTGAGAAAGTCTACTGATCTGACAGCAAATACGACGTATTATTCTAGACCTATACGACGTATCCAAGGCTTTGACAAATTAAAAGACCATTACCTGACTTTGAAGAATACGTCGTATCTACATCAACGATACGCCGTATATAATACTTTGGTCAACGAAGAAGAACCAACTGGTTTTACTCAATACGCCGTATCCATCAAGAAGATGTGGCATATCCGTGCCTACACTTCACATATAACCATGAAGGAATGAAGACCCAATACGCCGTATCCAGTTGACATCAATATGCCGTATTCACAATATAGTAATAAAATATTCTGGAAGATATCAAACGTGGTCTTTACTCTAAAAAATCCCCAATACGCCGTATCCCTCATCGCCCGATGCGGCGTATCGACCTGTTTCCAAACTCTATAAATAGACGACCCTAAACTCAGTTTTAGGTATGCAAGTGAATCCCTAAACAACCAAGTCGACCAAGTGACAAATAAAGGAGCCTAGAAGGTCAAAAAAGAGCCTCAAGATCATAGAAAAACTCTTGTAATCTTCGTGTGTTTCTTTATTTTAATCGTTCATATATCAAATCATGTGTATTTTTACAATGACTATCGGCTGATACCTTTAGGTATCAGCCATGTTTATGAAGATCTAATGTTTGGTTTGTTTATCTTGATTGCTTAATTTATCATTGATTGTTGATTATGTTTATCAATTTATACTTGTTTATGTGCTTAAGTATGCAACCTATCATTCAACTGGGTCTAGTCCTACATATTTAATGCGCTGCAACTTCGTTGTTGTTTGGGCATGAGCTAAGAGTCCGGGATAGCTCTCCATATTGCAATTTATATATCTAGAATCATAGGATCACATATATTGACCTATCCTTGCCTTTAGTTTAGTGAGCTTAGTTGAGCCATAAGGTGACCTTGGTATCAATAAGTACGTTCTTATTCCATTGGTAAGGACTCAGACAGTAGACTACTAGTATATAAAGAGCTGTTAAGCAGTAAGTAGGTAAAGTCTCGATGAGCTAAGGTTTAGTAAGAGTACCATTATTAATCTCCTAAGGTAGATTATAATCAACTAATGCTTGCTTTAGAGGATACTTCTAGTTGTGACAGAATTAGCGTGTCTAGGTCTTAGGAAGAAATACCGCCTAAGTCTAGGAATGATATGCCCTTCGAGATAAGGATATTGCCTCTTTCGAATGATTAGACAATCCATTTGCACTAATAAATAAACTGCATTGTTTATCAGTTTATTCTTTATGGTTTGATACAATTTCTCCGTTACATTAGTTCTTGAGACCGCTTCTCTATTGTTTGTTTTTTTCTTTTTGGTGCCTTGTGGTTTTATTGCGCTTACTTGTCATCATAAACCTTAGGTTAGATAACCTAAACCCTTTTGTGCCTAGTCCTACTCAGGCTTGAAAACCCCTTATCTTTAGTTTCGGTTTAACTATTAGGTGTTTAAATCTAGTTTTAATTTTTCTTTAGTACGAACATAGATAGAACTAGAAATATTGATTAAACTTTGGAGTTAACGCGCTTCGCCTTATTAGTGTATCGCACAATCGCGCCTATTTACCAACGAATGCTAATCTTGACGGGTACTTGCCCGTTTAGTTAATGTGTTTGTTTTTTTAGGGGTATTAGTCGGGCTATAAAAAATAAATTTGGTAAAACTTGATACGCAGCTCAATAACACACCTAACACAACAAGATACATTAGCAGCTGCGATCACACTGTCAGGAGAATTCTTCGGAGATTTACTTACCTGATCGTAAGGCAGTATTATGTGTTATGGGAACCTGTTGTGGTTACTACGCAACATATTCGACGGTAAAGCTGAACAAAGGACTCTTTATCTAATTACTAACGTAAAATTGCACTTTTTCTGACTGGTAGCAGCTAGTAGCATAGAAAGATCTCAGTTCAGATCTCATAACCAATTGCTTCCATACTTCTTACGCTAACATATCTTAAGGACACATGATGTCTTAAGTAAATGTTGCTAAGGCTGTCTCTTCTACTATGATGATACGCGTTACACGTCCATTCTTGAAGTTGTGACCAAGTTGTTTAAAGTGTTTATATGAACTTACAGAACATAGAATAATTCAAGCTTTCAAGAATCAAGTGATAATGTTATATGAGCATTGTCGGTCCAGTATTGTCAAACAGAAGATCACTTAAGATGGTGTGAAGATCATGGTGATGTTTATAGATTACATTTGGCGGGATGATTCAAATAAGAAGGCTCACGATCGACACACAAAGTCTTCTAAGGAACCGCATAGCTTAAGTTTAAAGATCGCATGGACTCAGCACATCAAAGTAGACATGATATCAATATGAAGAATCAAAGACTACGAGCTGGCGGAACACATAGAACAATCGAAAATATCTGCTTTGAGCTATAAGTTATGTATTTTCTAGGCTTTTTATTAACCTCCATTAGAGGGGACCTCCCTTAGGGGGAGATTGTTATGTTTAAGAAAAGACTCGGTCATCCTGTGTATTTTAGAGTTTATCGTAGCTCGTAGTTTAATGTTAATCGTATGACATATGGTAATGGGCAGGGTCTAAACCCACACGTATAAGCTCATACCAAGGCCATTGGGCCAGTTTGTAAACACATATAAATACCTCTTCCATCCCATGGAAGAGGTGGTTGGTCATTTCATAATTTAAGTATTACTTTCTCTTACTAGAACTTTTCTCTCTAGTTGTTTCTCTCTCTAGGAATCGGCTAACCCCTTAATCTTCCATTGTGTTATGATATCTAATATCCTACAGAGTTGTCTTGACACAAGTTTCATACTTGTTGTCGGAGGATGTCATGACACTTTTATGATATGAATTTTTAGTTTTTCTCTATATTGTTATCTTATGTTATGACGATCAATCCTCTATCACGCCTCGTGTTTCCGCCTTAGTCGGGGTGTGACAGATTGGTTATCAGAGCCAAGGTTATAGATAATTAGGTGCTTTGGCCTAGACTATAACCTACGAACCTTAATATAGTTTGCATAATAGGATCTACGTGTGCGGTTTCCGCTTATATTCGTCTATGCACGTATTTATCGTCTATCATCTTAGATAAGTCAATCACTAGTCTGTGTGAGCCAGATACTGAGTACAACTGGGAAAGGAGGCATATATAAGTATGGTGGCTAATGTAATTATAGATGTATCATGACCCACGTGGACTTGGTGATCCTGCTCACACAAATCGGTGTTGACACCTAAGGGCATAATACGATCTATAGTATATTAAAGCCGTCTATATCTGAATCTCCTCTCCTACCTAACGTTACCTATGTCCTCCATCATGTAGATAATGCCTCCAAGGATGATGACACGAAGTGCAGGCCGATCAACTGCTACACCACGAGGTGGAAGGACGAGTGGACGGACTGGTAGAGGAGGTGGAAGAATTGGAGAACCAACGGGCAAAGTTGGTGGACGAACTGGTTATCAAGATGGTCAAGGAGGGGACTGAGATAACGAAGCGAATGGGGACATTGACGAAGTCCCTGACTTCTTCACGTTCATCGCTCAGCAATTGCAAAACCTGCTTCCTACTATCATCGCTCAAATAGGTAACCACGCTAGTAATATCCAGGGTGATGTTAGGAATGTTAGCATAAACAACAGTCTAGGCGGTTGTTCATACAAGGAGTTTTTGGCATGTAACTCAAAGGACTCTGATGGAAAGGGTGGCGCGATAGCTTACACTCGTTGGACTGAGAAAATGGAATCAGTCCAAGATATGAGTGGATGTGGAGATAACCAAAAGGTCAAGTATACTTCCGGTTCATTTATCGGTAAGACACTGACATGGTGGAACACCTAGGTCCAGACTAGAGGTAGGGAAGCCGCAGTTGGCATGACATAGGAAGACTTTAAGACTTTGATAAGAGAGGACTTATCTCCAAATAATGAGATGCAAAAGCTGAAAACTAGGTTTTCGTGTCACGCCATGGTCGGAGTTAGCCATGCTACGTACACTGACCGATTCCATGAGGTTGCTAGGTTAGTCCCTTATTTGGTTACCCCTGAGAACGAAAGGATTGAGAGATACATCTATGGCCTTGCTTCACATATCTGTGCGATGGTGGCAGCAACGGAGCCAACAACAATTAAGAGTATTGTAATAAAAGCTAGAATGCTAACCGATGAGCCAATTAGGAATGGATCTTTGAAGAAGAATACTAAGAAAAGAGGAAACGGTGGGGAGCCGAGTAGGGATGGAAATTTTAACGATGATAACAAAAGATCTAGGACTGGGAGTGCGTTTTCCACAACCACTAACTCTATTAGGAAGGAGTGCACGGGTACGGCACCCAAATGTACAAACTGTAACTATCACCATCTACCCGAGACGCCTTGTCGTACGTGTACAAACTACAATCACTTTGGGCACTTTACCAAGGATTGCATGGTGGGGCCAAGGATGGTGAATCCATTGAATGCTAGAAACTCGATTACAGCTTGTAGGGTGTACTTTGAGTGTGGTGGTAATGATCATTACAAGGCAGCATGCCCTAGGTTAAACCGAGCACCAGGATAAGGAGGAAATCATACAAATCAAGTTTTGGTTGTCGATAAGGGTCAAGGTCGTGGAAATAATGGCAACCAGGCACATGAAAAAGCATTCATGCTGGGAGCAGAGGAGGCTCGCCAGGACCCAAAAATTGTGATGGGTACGTTCACCTTAAATAATCACTATGCTACAACTCTATTTGATTCTGGTGCCGATTATAGCTTTGTTTCCACTACTTTCATACCTCTGTTAGACATAGAGCCCAATAACTTAGGTTTTATTTTTGAGATCGAAATAGCTAGCGGTCAACTAGTAGAGATCAATAAGGTTATTCGGGGTTGCAAACTAGAGATAGAAGGTCATACCTTTGATATCGACTTGATACCATTCGGACACGAGAGCTTTGATGTAATCGTAGGAATGGACTGGTTATCCAGGCATAAAGCCGAGATCATTTTCCATGAGAAAGTAGTTAGAATTCGACTACCAAACGACGAAATGCTTAGAGTCTTAGGAGAAAGGCCAGAAAAGAAGGTGAGACATCTCATGAGTGCGAAAACTGAAGAGCAAAAACTAAAGAGCAAAAATTGAAAGACATCATAGTCGTTAGAAACTTTTCCGAGGTATTTCCTAACGACCTATCAGGATTACCCCCTCCTGAGAAATCAAATTTCGTATCGACTTAGTCCCTAGAGCAATGTCGGTCATGAAGTCTCCCTATCGTTTGGCGCCTTCTGAAATGGAGGAGTTTTCGAGTCAACTCAAAGAACTCCAGGACAAGGGTTTTATTCGACCAAGTTCATCGCCATAGCGAGCACCGGTATTATTCGTCAAGAAGAAGGACGGTTCTTTTAGGACGTGTATTGAAAATAGAGAGTTGAATAAGTTGACCATTAAGAACCTTTATCCCCTCATAAGAATAGACGATCTATTTGATCAACTGTAAGGATCACATTATTTCTCTAAGATAGACCTTCGGTCCGGATACCATCAGCTGAGAGTACACGAGGACGACATTCCAAAGACTACATTTAGAACTCGATGTGAACATTTTGAGTTCACAGTAATGCCCTTTGGTTTGACAAATGCATCAGCAATATTCATGGACTTGATAAACTAAGTATGTAGACCTTACCTAGAAAAGTGTGTGATTGTATTCATAGATGACATTTTAATCAACTCTAAGACAAAGGAAGAACATGGCGCATCTAGGGTTAATCTTAGAACTGCTCAAGAAGGAAAAATTGTACGCAAAATTCTCTAAGTGTGAATTCTGGTTATAAGAGGTACAGTTCATTGGGCATGTAATTAATGGTGATGGCATTCATGTAGATCCCAACATGATTGAAGCTGTTAAGAATTGGGAAGCCCCTAGAACTCCATCAGAAGTCTGTTCATTTTTAGGTTTAGCAGGATATTACTGATGATTCGTCGAGAATTTCTCTAAGATTGCCAAATTACTCACTATCTTGACTCAGAAGAGCAAGACGTATAATTGGGGTGAGGAATAAGAGAGGGCATTTCAGACCTTGAAGGATAAGTTATGTAATGCACCTGTTCTAGCTCTCCCTGATAGGCCAGAAGACTTCGTGGTATAGTGAGATGCATCATGCCAAGGCTTAGGGTGCATGCTGAAGCAAAGGGGTAAGGTGATTGCATATGCCTCAAGACAGTTGAAGATCCACAAAAAAAATTACATAACCTATGATTTGGAACTAGATGCAGTTATATTTGCTCTTAAGATCTAGAGACACTACTTGTACGGGATGAAGAGCGTCATATATACTGACCACAAGAGTCTCCAGCACAGCTTCAATCAGAAAGAACTAAACATGCATCAACATCGCTGGATAGAGCTTTTCAGCGACTATGATTGTGAAATTCGCTACCATCCTGGTAAGGCGAACGTAATATTCAATGCACTAAGTAGAAAGGAGAGAATTAAGCCTAAGAGAGTTTGAGCTATGAATATGACCATTCAGTCGAGTATCAAGGATAAGATACTAGCGGCTCAGAATGAAGCATCTAAGGTCGTCAATGCACCAGTAGAAATTCTACGAGGGCTAGACAAGCAGATGGAATGTAGGAGTGATGGAGCATTGTATTATCTAGATCGAATATGGGTTCCTTTGATGGGTAATGTGAGCCCTGATAATGGATGAAGCTTATAATTCAAAATACTCATTACACCCTGGAGCCAATAAGATGTGCTATGACCTTAGGGACATGTACTGGTAGGTAGGAATGAAGAAAGATATAGCTTTGTATGTTAGCAAGTGTTTGACTTGTTTGAAGGTAAAGGCTAAACATTAGAGGCCACCCGGTTTGCTACGACAACCTGAGATCCCTGAGCGGAAATAGGAGAGAATAAGCATTGATTTTGTTATGAAATTGCCAAGAACCAATAGTGGGCATGATTCAATCTGGGTCATTGTGGACCGATTGACTAAGTCTGCTCATTTCCTACCAATGCATAAAGATTATAAGATGGATAGGTTAGCTAGACTCCACCTCATGAAATCGTGGCAAGGCATGATGTGTTGATCTTGATATTATCTGATAGTGATAGTGGCTTTGTGTCACGATTTTAGTAGTCAATGCAAGAGGCATTATGAACATGGTTAGACATGAGTACAGCCTACCATCCATAGACTGATGGTCCGAGTAAGTGTACTATTCAAACTTTGGAAGAAATGCTTAGAGCATGCGTCCTTGACTTCGGGTGAAGTTGGGATGCTCATCTTCCATTAGTTGAATTCTCATACAACAATAATTATCATTCTAGTGTGAGGTGTGCACCGTTCGAAGCCTTATACGGCAAGAAGTGCCGCTCACCAATCCTATGGGCTGAAGTTAGAGAAGGACAATTGATAGGGCCTAAAATAGTGCAAGAAACTACTGAGAAGATCTCACAAATCAAGGATAGGCTTAAGATTAGACGTGTCAAACCTCAAGAAATGTTTAGCTGACCCAACCCTATAGATACCTTTGGAAGAGATCCAAGTTGATGCTAAGTTAAACTTTGTGAGAGAACCTGTAGGAATCCTAGAACAAGAATTCAAGAAGCTTAAGCAGAGTAGGAATCCTGTCGTTAAGGTTCGATGGAATTTGAAATGAGGGTCTGAATACACTTGGGAACGTGAGGATCAAATGAAACTCAAATACCCACATCTCTTTAGCTCTAGTACTAATTGAATTTTGGGACAAAATTCTCTTTAAAGGAGGGGGTAGAATGAAACCCTTGTGGATTTTCTAGTCTCATAATGTTCTATTTAAGTCCTTTGATGTCTTGACTTTTACTGTTTTCCGTCAGGATCAGTGACCATGTTCACGGTAGTCAATTTCTATTTTAAGCATTTTATAATTCTTGTATTCTTAGAATTATTTCATTTGAATGCTTATACCTATGTGTGATCCAAGTTCTGGGAGGTTGCCCCGTAAACGGCTTAAAATGTCAAACAACGCATTCTGGCACGTCCATAAATGGTCCATACTAAATCTAAAACAGTCTATCTATATGGTGTAAATATTCTAAGTTTATGTAAATATATTTTTGCATCCATTAAAAATATAGGAAACTTTCGGGTCATGTTTTAAAATTCGAAAATGATCGATCGATAACCCGATAAGAGACAAAACGCACCTAGGATCCCCCTAACGATTCTTGGCCGATTTGAACCCCACAAGGAGACCACAAGGCATTTTTTTAGGACCTTGGTATCATACATGCATCCATATCTTGTCTCATATTCATTTCAAACACACACATTTTACAAATAACACACACTAAAAATCTTTTCTCTCATCCTTTTCTCTTGTCACGTTCGTACCAAAAATACACACACAACACATTATCTTTCCATTTTGATCAAGAACATGAAGGTCTAAGTTCATCCGGGTTGATTTTAATAGGCGTGGGTACATAAAAACAACGTTTGGGTTGTTGGTTTCGTGTTAATCTCATCCAAAAAGCCATACTTTGTAAGTCTTTAAATTTTGTTAAAACTTGTACTTTTAGTAGCCTAATGATGCATAGATGTTAGTTGTACTGTGCGTTTTCTAAAAATCAAAAACAAAAAGTTTATGAAACCTGATTAAGGGTGCGTTTGGGGTTCGAACAAAAAGAAAGGAAAAACAAGGTTTTGTCATTTTAAGACAATGGTTGTGTTGGTCGAATAACATTATTTACATAGCGTAGTTATAGCTTATTTGACTTATTAATAAGCTTACATAGCTCATTTAGGGCTTATATGGTTTTGGCCTAATAAAGGGCAAATAAGCCGTGACTTATTTGCTACCTTATGGGGTAATGGCTTATTTTGTGACTTTTGTTGTAGCTTATTTTGATATTTAGAAACACATGTAGCTTAACGGCTTAATAATAAGCTAAGGATAGCTTATTTGGGGCTTAAAAGGGCACGACCCAATAAGCTAGGCCCAAACCGTGGCTTAGTTTTGGTCCGTGAGTCGGGGCTTGTCTTTGTAGCTTATTTGGTTAACTAATTACCTTGCTTATTGGACTTTGATAAGATCGTTTAAGCTCAAGATTGGTTAGATCTTTATATCTAGGATAATAACATTGAACATAACATGCAGCGGAATAAGAACATCATTGATATTAAACAAGGTTTTACTATTAAACACCAAGCCCCAATATTATTTGATCAAGATAATACAGTTACCTACTGTAGCAGGGATCAAGAGATCCTTGAGGCTACACTATTTAACTATTAGCTAAATAACTATTATCTAACTAACTATTGTGTACCCACACGTTTACTAGACTCTCATTGTGAGAGTTCTATATTTTTTAGATGCTTAAACCTACACACCTAATACCCTTTATATAGAGGAATATTAAGGCTTACAAAGGAAGCTAATTAATTATATTAGGAAGCTAATTAAAACTAATTAAAACCTTCCTTTATCTTTGATATTCTTTGACTTTATAAATGCTATCTTCATGGGAAATCTTCCAGTCTTTTTAATTCTTCCATATGTAAATACAAAGTGTCATATAATCCCTTTGTTGTTTCATTCTTCCTTCATTTAAGCATATGTAGTTTTGAAGCGAGTAAATATCAAATCAATTAAACCCAACAAGTCTTCCCATATTTGATATTACAAAACTATTCTCCATGAATGAAAAATTCTGCAAGCTAACCTATGCCTATATCCCTCCATAAACATGCCACCACACATAATAAGCTGCAAATCAATAAACCTGTAATCTTCTTCCCCTTTTTGAATCAACTAATAGCGGGGTCTATCTATAGATTATGCGAACTTGGATCATAACTGCTACAAACCATATATCACAACTACTAATCCAGCCTTCTAATACTCAAAATACCCGCCATGAAGCATAATACAAAAAATGACTCTGAGCAGTAAAAACATAAACTAGCAGTAGTAATAAATGACTAGTATATTACGACACTCCTCTCATGTGCTATAGAGCTAAGATGGTTAAACATTTCATCAATAAGCTTCCCTATGGAAAACACTATGTTTACGATCTCTTCGAATCTCAAACTCTTTAGCTCTATGTAAGTTTCACTGATGAAGAAAACTAAGTATAACTAATTTGATGAAGAAGTAGTCAATAGTCCAAACTTGTGTTCTTATGTCTTTGCACTATCCACTACACAACGATCTAAGAACTCATATACAGGAAACATATAAGTAGACCGCAACCTCTTGACAAAATCCTCATTTATCCTATAAAATAAGACACTGAGCACAATAACGTAACTCCTTTAAGTGATAGCGAATGTGAGCATTAAGCATCGTAAGAAAAATCACACATTCCTAGATTTTTGCAAGTCTTCGTCAACATCATATAAGCACGAACAAGTTATCTTCAAACGTTGTAAGCCGTTTAAGATATAATAAGAACACGCATTTGTGAAACTCAACTATAACATCAAATAAGCAATATTTAATTGTCTTCATAATCACCTCTTCAATAAATCCAAAACGAGCCATATCTCCAATAAGAATGAACGATTGTGAACAATAGTTCTATTCGAGATCCAAATGCGTCTGTTGTCTAACATCGGACACTACTGGCAGTATTAACAATTTTACCCGAGTAGTATTAACCAACTGCTTGTAATGCTAGCAGTATTAAAAACAATGAAAAGTACTAACCTCTTTCATATCCAAACAATATTAACATACAACCAATATCTTCAAGGCATGAATTGTATGATCAGCTGTGTCCAACTTCTTTTTCTTTGCGTCTGTTTGAATAAAATCTAGGACGAATGGTATGTATTTATAACACAAATTGGATGTAATCCTCTTTTATTCTCCATGTCAGAGGCCTAACATCTTTTATTCTTTCACCCATCCAAATCATAGCACAAACTTTGTAACCACGCCCAAACAATATTAAACTTCAAACTGCCAACAGTACTAATCGTGTAACAAGCATACAATAGATATCCACTATGCAGTACACACTTATGAACAGTAGTATTAATTACCATGAGAAAACATAATCTATAAGCAGCAAGGACACTTTCATATGATGAGTATATATAAAGAAAATTAACACGTCCTTCATAAATGTAAAAATACCCTACATGTATCTAGCAAATCACAACTCTGCATCAATCCCTTCCTAGTATTGTTGTCGATTCATACACTACACATACACCACACAACCGCTAATCCACCAAAAATCACTGTACTTCAATGTAGGAGGTTTTTGTAGATCCTGTCTCTTCATACCAACTAAACTCTAACAACTAGAGTTTATTCGATTTGCAAACAACAATCAGATCCACAAAATAAGATGATAAAGAACAGCAGCCAAAACACAACGATCCATAATATTTTTGTGAAGATTGTTTAGGGTTTTAGGAGTTCCATGATTATTAGACAACAATTAACGAAACCCCATGGATTGCTTTGTGGTAAGCAGAACAACAACGAGCACAATTAAAACCCTATCTCCATGATGATGATCAGAATAACAATTTTATAATAACAATTGTATACCAAAGAAGCCAGATCCATTACCAAAAAGATTTCTTTACTGAATTAGGATTTTGTATAAACCCTAACCTCACCGAATTTGAATAATTTGAATTTATCGAAAAAGAAAGATCGAATTCGATGTAAAGAAAACCCTTAATAATAACAATGATTTATAATCGTATTTCATACCAATTAAGGTAGATAAAATGATTATAAGCACTGTTATATAAATTAAACTTCAAAACCCCATAAAACTTTTACCATAAATCGATTTCTTGCAAATTAGGGTTTTTAGGGTTCCTTCACAAACCTTGTAAATCCTAGATCAAGAGCTACGAGGCTCTGATACCAATTGATAAGATCGTTTAAGCTCAAGATTGGTTAGATCTTTATATCTAGGATAATAACATTGAACATAACATGCAGCGGAATAAGAACATCAATGATATTAAACAAGGTTTTACTATTAAACACCAAGCCCCAATATTATTTGATCAAGATAATACAGTTACCTACTATAACAGGGATCAAGAGATCCTTGAGGCTACACTATTTAACTATTAGCTAAATAACTATTATCTAACTAACTATTGTGTACCCACACGTTTACTAGACTCTCATTGGGAGAGTTTTGTATTTTTTTGGATGTTTAAACCTACACACCTAATACCCTTTATATAGAGGGATATTAAGGCTTACAAAGGAAGCTAATTAATTGTATTAGGAAGCTAATTAAAACTAATTAAAACCTTCCTTTATCTTTGATATTCTTTGACTTTTTAATGCTTATCTTCATGGAAATCTTCCAGCTTTTAATTCTTCCATATGTAGAATACCAAAGTGTCATATTAATCCCTTGTTGTTTCATTCGTCTTCATTTAAGCATATGTAGTTTTGTAATCATCAAATTAATAAACCCAACAGACTTTATTATTTTTGACTAATTGTTATTTTCGAGAATATCGTTATTGGACTATTTAGTAAAGGTCTTAATTGGGCCTATTATGGACTAATGTATAAAACTAAGGATTTTAACTCATATTGGGCTTTACGGCCCAATAATAGAAAACTTTTGAAATAAGTGTTAAAACGAATTTTTAAGTTGTTAATACTTATAGAAGTTTCAAAATAGTTAAATAGTCGTTTGGAAATGTGCTTGGTAAAAATTGGTTGAAAATGTGGATTTTGGCATTTTGTCGGATAATGGTCTAATTGAAGAAAAGGGTTTGGAAAATGAGGTTAAAAACCTTGGAAAACATTTTATAAACGAACAGGTCATGCCGAAATTTTATAAAAATATTATACTTAGAATAATTTTTACTAGAAACTACTAAATCTGACAAAAAGACGAGATAATAAAATATTATTAATTTAATAAACGACTAAAAGATGAAAAAATTATTTTATAATTTTATAAATTATAAAACCTCTCTAAATTGTTTCATGTAATTAAAACGTGCCATTTCTTAAAGATTGTGCAATTTAACTGGATCAGTTGGGATTACCGAATAGTTTACCAGAACATATTACATATTGTCTACTATCTAAGACTTGTTGTTTTACTTGTCTATTTTCTTAAAATAGTACAAGTGTATAACATCTAATATACCTACTTTAACATATCTTCATCGAGTCTAAATCACAAACCATTACACAACCAATACTACGAAAAGCAGTAATACGAAACGTTTTCAAAACTCCTATGCATCAAATTCTAAGTACACCTTTCAAACATAATTCTAAGTCAAACGAATTGCTAGGTCGTGTTTGGAAGTCGTTTACACCGTTGTTTGACTCGCATACTCTCAGCTACTTATCATCTTGTAAAGGTAAGTTCTCGTAGCCTATTTTCAAACTATTTTGCGTTGGGGAAAAATGATACTCAAGTCTATTTCATACATTTTTATCACTGTGCAAAATAAATTATACTTTTTGGACAATGTTATATGCCTATGACTGCTATGTAAATGACATGAGGACTATTTATGCATAAGTTCTATGTGAACTTCTATGCAAGGACTATGTTAGCTCTAGCTGGTAGGCCTTAGGTGCGGAGGACAATAAGCACTCAGACCATTGGGAACGGTTGGTATGACTTAAATGCTATGATTCTATTGAAATGCTATGATTCTATTAAAATGCTATGATAGCATGGGATTGATATGTTTCATTCAAATACTATTGCTTGCATTCTGCTTTCATATTGCATAATTGTCCACTACTTAAACACTAGCACATCAACTAGGTTTACTTCTAAACCTACCAGCTCACCAACTTTATGTTGACATTTCGAGTATCATTTTCAGGTATTGTGAATGATCAATGAGGTCAAGTTATCAGGCTTTAGCAGACCTAAGAGCATCCTTTATGGATCTTATCTAGAAAGACTTGCATTTGAGAACCTTGTTTCAGTTTAGTTTTTGGATTATTCCTAAGACTTGTATTACCCATATGTGGGATCTTGGTTTGTAATACTTAGACTATATGTTGTGTTTTTTGACTTGTCTTGACACAAGTTCCATACTTGTTGTCGGAGGACGTCGTGACACTTTTATGCTATGCATTTTTAGTTTTTCTCTATATTGTTATCTTGTGTTATGACGATCAATCCTCTATCACGCCTCGTGTTTTTGCCTTAGTCGGGGTGTGACAGTAGATGCGAAAGTAATATCATCAACGTAAATTTATACCATGAGAATATCTTTGCCTTCCTTCCTTGTGAATAATGTGAGGTCGACAACACATTTGAATAACTTTTAAGACAGTAGAAATATTGAGAACATATCATACCACGCCCGTAGAGCCTGATTTAAGCCATACAGGGCTTTCTTCAGTTTGTATACGTGGGTAGGATTGTCTGGATCTACAAATCCCTTCGGTTGACTAACATATACTTTTTTACGCAGATCGCCTTTTAAGAAAGCTATCATGACATCCATCTGGTAGATGGTCATGTTCTTGTTGGCGGTGTTTGCAATGAAGATTTTGATTGCTTCTATGCGTGCAACAGGTACGGAAGACTCTTTAAAATCAATTCCCTCTTCTTGACGATATCCCTTAGCTACAAGCCTTGCCTTTTAAGTATCCCTCCAAATTCGTCTTGCTTAACTTTGAAGATCCACTTTAGTTTAATTATCATGGCTAATTCTGGACAGGGAACGAGTTCCTAAATATCCAGTCGCTCGAACTCGTGAATTTCTTCTTGCATCACATCAATCCATGAAGATTCCAACAATGCTTCTTTAAAGTTCTTTGGTTTAACGGAGGTGAGGAAAGTATTAAAGAAACACCACATGCATCGGTTTGTAGCTGTTTTCGTGTTGAGACAGGTCTAGAAGGATTGTCGATCACATTTTCTAATGGATGAATCTTTGTCCATTTGTTGATGTATTCAAAAGGTGGGTTGGCTAGTTGCACAGTTGATGATGATTCTTAAGAACTTGGTTCAGAAGTAAGAATATCAAGAAAGGGATCATCAACAAGTTGTGCTGGTTGTGATTGTTCTTTAACACCTTCAGAAATACCTAGAGACCGTGTTTCTTGTATTAGTGATGAAGTACTCGCAGAGGGTGCAGCTTGATCAATGAAATAACACTAGGTGGAGGATTAACGTACTCATCGAACATTGGTTGGAACAACAAATCCCAATCATTCTTAGTTGGTGGAACATAAGGTATTGTAGAAAAAGGATTATGTACGAGTCTTGAACTGATTGTTCTAGGAGTCATAAGTTGAGGCTTGGGTCCTAAATCGAATTGTTTAGAAGCCATTGCTGTCAGCTCATCAAATTTAACATGGATAGTTTCCATGATCAAACGGGTTCGCCTATTATAAATTCAGTAAGCCATCTTAGTAGGTGCGTAGCCGACGAAAATTCCAATATCAGCTTTGGGTTTCAGCTTACCTAGATCCTCACTGTCATTGGTTGGATAGCATAACGCACCAAATACGTGAAAATATGTTAGGTCAGGTTTTCTGTCATGTATGAGTTCATATGCCGTTTTGTTATGACGTCTTTGAATCAGAGAACGGTTTTAGGTATAACAAGTTGTCACGATTGTCTCTGCCCATAGAAATAATGAAGCCTTAGAGAAGATCAAAATTGTATGTGCAACTTCCACTAAAGTACGGTTCTGTCTTTCGACAACGTCGTTCTGTTATGGAGTGCGCGCAACTGAAGTTTGATGTGAGATGCCGACATCGTCATAATAGGCTTGCAGTGTCTGATTTACAAACTCTGTTCCATTATCGGTTCGTATGTTACGGACTATTGCATTTAGATAAACCTGAATTTTCTTTAGAAGTTTAATCACGATCTCTGGTGTTTCATCTTTTGATCGTAAAACCTTTACCTAAGTAAATCGCGAGTAGTCATCAACAATAACCAAAATGTACTTTTTCCCACTGATACTTTCAATTCTCATCGGACCACATAGATCCATGTGCAACAAATACAACTTCTCTTGTATGGAGTCATTAGACTTGGGTTTGTGGGTGTGTTTCTTGATTTTTCCTAAAGAACAGGCAGAGCACAAGTTATCTTTTTGATTCTTTAATTTGGGAAGCCCTCAGACAAGACCTTGTTTGGTAAGTTCATTGATTAACCAAACTTTAGATGAGACAACCTTCGATGCCATTACCAAGACTCATTCTTTGAAGCTTTCGATAAGAGACAAATTGGAGAGGATTGCATCATTTCTTCTAGTGACAGAGTGTATAAATTTGAGCCCCTATATCCCTTGAGTAAATCTACACCTTCCAGGCTATGAACAAAATAGGTGTGTTTACAAAATTCTACTTTGAGATCAGAGTCACAAAATTTCCCGACTGAGAATAAGTTGTGTCCTAACCCCTCCACATAATAAACCCGAGAAATCATAACATTTCCAATCTGATAATCCCCATAACCTCTGGTTGCTGCAACATGTTCATTCCCAAATATAATGGTACCTATGAATTTGCTAACAAAGTTGATGAGCTGAGAGCATTGCCCCGTCATGTGTTTGAGCAACCCGAGTCCAGGTACCAGAGGAAGATTTGAACGACCTAAAATGGACATGGGAAGAAGATGGAGAAGTGAAAACATTGGATCCCCAATTTTGTTGGGTTCCGAGTTGTTAGAAATCTTAGATTCTACGCTCTTAGATTTGTTACTCGAACCTATAT
Organism: Tanacetum coccineum; assembly: GCA_026074375.1. Classification (NCBI taxonomy): domain Eukaryota; kingdom Viridiplantae; phylum Streptophyta; class Magnoliopsida; order Asterales; family Asteraceae; genus Tanacetum; species Tanacetum coccineum. The sequence continues at coordinate 25,966 of BQNB010021997.1, read as the reverse complement.
TGGTTATATCCTTAAGTTTTCCTGAATAGTTACTATTGGGCAGAGTTTTCTTAACTACTGTTGGTGAAATTGGTTTCTTAGGAGGCACTACTGTAGTAGAGGTGTTCCTAGTTAAAGGGCACGTATTTGTATCTATAGTGAAGGTCCGACCTATGGGTTTCCAACTATATCCAACATTAGTGAAAACTTTACCTGTAGGTTTCCAAACTTTCTTCTTTTTACTCTTTACAGATTTAGATTTAACACGCACATTTACATCATTAACATATCAAGAACACACAAATCATGACTTGCATCAAACATACATTCATTACATGTAGCACAAATAAGCTCAGAATTCGCATTTAAAACAGAATGCTTAACATTTGCATTACAGACAGGTTCAGAAACACGATTCTTTTTATTTAAACTAGGTTTAACGGTCCTAAGGTGATCTTCTACTTTATTCTTCTTGTTTCTACTGGTTGGTGATGAGATCCTATTTTTCTTTGTATTGCCTAGAGGCTTTGATCCGCTAGCACTAGTAGATCTGATTACTCCTGTAGAAGGTAACAAAGGTTTGTTAGTATCCTTAGTTTTGCAAGAGTATATATGTTTTTATATGTTACTTAATGATGTACTAGGTTTTGCAAACCTAACTTTCTTGTTTTTATTTTTTGGTGTAACTACAATCAGCTTATCACTTTGTCCGCTTGAACTAGGGCATGTAGCATTAACATAAACTAGTAACTCCTGAATTCGTGTAGCAAACTTACAGGCAGAATCTAAGTCACTTTCTAAAGGCCTTAATTCCCTAGCCTTTTCAACTATTTCACAAAGTGTATCAGCATTTTTGTGTGTGTGTTTGAGATAGTCTACATGTGCTTCCCTATTTCTTAGCAGCTTAAGAGAAAGAGGTTCTAAATCTATCTTATACATCCCTAGGGAAATTACTTTAGATGTATTTTTAGATTTATCACCCTCAGACACACATTTGCCTTTTAAAGTAGCAATGTGGTCCTTTTGCCTTAGATTCCAATTTCAAAACATCAACCGTTGTTGACAAAGTCTTATGACTTTCAACGGCTGCAAAAAGTTGCAGTTTTAACGAGTGAATTTGTTTTTGAAAATCCGCAACTTTTGTGTTTCTGTCAACAATAACCTCTCGCAATTGACTATCAATATACTTTTCTTTATCAGTTAAATCAATGGTCTGTCTATCTTCTAAAATTTTGATTTGTTCTTTGTATCTTTCAAGCTCAGCAGTTAATAATTCATTTACAGTCTTATTAATCTTCTCTACCTCATTACATTTAGCAACTTGATTAGACATTTCTTCAATCACAAACATTATCAGTGCATCTTGTTGTGCAGAAGAATTAGTACTTTGAACAACCAGATTTTCAGTTTCTTTTAGATATTGTTCATATGAAATAATATTACTATCACTTGTTATGTCAACATTTGTTTCATTATTAAATTGTGGTTGTTCAGAATATTGCATCTCTTACATAATTTGATCATTCACATGATTAACTAGATAATTGTCATGAGTTGGTACCTCTGAGAGAACGTCTGAGTCATACGCAGATAGCTTAGCCATGAGAACAATACTTGCTGAGGGTGCTTCATCATAGTCAAAGTCAAAGGCATCCAAATCATCAGTTTGGAAAGCTCTTGTAGTAACCAATTCTTGAGATGCTTGGCTTGTAGTAACTGTGTCCTTATTATCTGCTAAGAATGCCATTTGCTCCTCATCCAATGCAACCCCTGATTATAAAGCTTCAGCAAGCATTGCCTTCTCTTTAAACCATGCTGAATTCCTTGGCCTTTTAGGTTTGGTACAATGTCTTGCCACATGGCCTTCCTTTTGACAGTTGTAGCAACGAGTAACGTTTGTTGAATCTGCTATAGAAATTCCTCCATTTCTGTTAAAACTTGATCTTGTAGCATTGCTCCTTACACCACTGCTTACATACCCTTGTGTCTGTCTTCCTTGAACCGTCTGTACTGTAACTTCACCATCTTGTATAGTTGCCTGATTCCTTGGGTTAGATGATGTTCGAAGCTGGTTGTTAGTTAGTGGGTATCGGGAAGCGAATGCTGTGCTAATAAAAGCTATTGCCTTATTTAAACTAGTAATATGATCATTTGAAGGTAGAAAGGATGGTACAACCAATCTTGAATCCAACTGAGGGAAAGATGCTTATGATGATGGATGATGAACAGGTTCTTGGTATGATTGGTGATTTATCACTGATGAATAATGAGCATCTGGTGGTTGATAGAACTGCTTTTGAACCACAGATGGTTGATTAATATTGGGTGCCAAAGAAGATTGTTGATGAATCATTGGTAATACGGTTACTAGAGGTGAGATGGAGAGCTGTTGATGATACTAAGACTGGTTGGAGTAAGATGGAGATGAGTTGGATGTATTAGCCACCAAGGCAATAGGATCCAAGTATCGTTTCCTTGTTAGACGCACTTCATTTGCATGAGGTTCGTGTTGTCTCAAATAACCATACATAAGATCAATGTTGGCGATGTGCAAGTCTTTAACTAACTTAACATCCGTCACAAACTTTCTCCACTCATGCTGCAGATGGTTGATGAATTTTGTATTTATCTGGATTAGATTCATTGTCATTCTAATGGAGTGCATGTCATTGATTAGTTGTACAAATCTCAAATAATACGTATGTATGGTATCTTTAGGCACTAAGGTGAACATGTCAAATTCACCATACAACTTTTACTCTCTTTCCTGTAACGATATTTCTGAACCTTCAATGCGTAACTTCACTCTATCCCAAATGTCTTTGGCCTCAGTATGATGATTCACCAAATTTTATATGTCTTGTGGTAAGCCTTGTAGAACAATGTTTGTTGCTTTAATGTCATAAGATTCATGAAGTTTTTCGGCATTTATGAGTTAATCATAAGTTTTATCTCTGACGGTTGCAGGTGTAGTTTGAGTTTCGGGTACTGTTATAGTTCCATATTTGAAAGGTCCATTGAGAACTGAGTCAACAAGTAGCTTTCCATTTTATTTTCCTTTGATGTAGAGTAGCATACGATTTGCCCAAGAACTATACCGAGTCTTGTCAAGCATAGGGGGACGGTTATCAGCCCCTGCTACAATCACATTCTCTGTCAATGATAAACACATCTTGATATGATGGATGTGTGAGATGAAATGAATAGATCGATTCAGTGATTAATAAGAGGTGTGTTTAATTGATGTGTTTACTTGATGTTGTTTTGATTGTTCTTGATTTGTGTTTTTGTTAATGATTAAGTGTTTGTTAAGTTGTTTGGATCAAATGTCTGGTTTATCAGTCAAAATGCTGGATGAACTGCGTGATTTAAGGAGACAAATCGCTGAAAGACTGTACTTAAACCGTTGGAATATTGATGTCAAACATCTAGATGAACTTAGCTCAAATTGCTAGAAGAACAGAACAAACAGCTGGTTTTGAAATTCAGGTCAAATCGCTACTTCTGCTATTTCTAATCAAATCTCTAGTTTTGCAATTTAGGTCAAATCGCTAGTTTTTCAATTTCTGATCAAATCGCTAGTTTTGCAATTTAGGTCAAATCGCTAGTTTTGCAATTTAGGTCAAATCGCAAGTTTTGCAATTTAGGTCAAATCGCTAGTTTTGCAATTTAGGTCACATTGCTAGTTTTGCAATTTAGGTCAAATCGCTAGTTTTGCAATTTCTGATCACATCGTTAGACGAACAGGTCAAATCGCTAGTTTTGCCTAAAAGTACACACGACCAAAAACACTAAAAAAACACATAAAACACACTATTACGTTTTTTCTTGAAACTTTTTTGCAAAAAGTAACTATGTTTAAGCTATATCTAACATGAAAACACAAACTTTAACAAGTTTAACATCAAAATTTTTATCACTTAAATATCGAGTATATAAGCTTTAAAAACACAATTTTTGCTTAGATTTTACCAAGATAAATGCACACAGTCACATGTAATCACCCTATGACGACTGATACCAATTGTAGAATATCAATCCCACACACCTACACTTACACGTATGGACTTAGAGAGAGAAACAAAGAAAGAGTAGAAGGTTTTCTAGAGAGAGAAACAAGGAAAATGATTATGAATAAATGAAAACCAACACCCTCTTCATATGTGGAGAGGGTATTTATAGTTACAAGGGAAAGGATGGGGCGTCTGACCCATGGATAGTCCATGGGTCGGCCCGTTTCCTTTACTTAATCAATACACATTTAACTACGAGCTACGAAATATATTTGGAAGTGACCGAGTCTTTTCTCGACTCCTAACAAATGCGGATTTATTGACATACTTATATGTCAAGGTGTTAAATCTAGCGATATATGATTTCATTGTTGGTTGATTAGCCGTTTGGTATAGATAGACCAATGAAAAAAGTGTCAAAATCACCTTATTATAACGCATTTCGGAGAAACTTTGACAATCAAATTCTAGACCATCATATGTTAAAACCTAAAAATATTTTCCTATGTGAAAGTTGCAATGATTATAGGAACACAAGAGACGACTTTTGTTTAATGACACAATGCAGCTTATAATTAGCCAGATTATTTAGATTTGTGTTGTGTTTCATCTTAAATGATTCAATCGGGTTAATATGATATTATTATGTTGTAACAGGGGAGATGAGGGTCAAGATCTCAATATTTGATATCATTGTGGGGGACGTCATAACCTTAGAAATAGGTGAACAGGTTAGTGAATAAGTCTCTCACTTCTTTTTTTGGTTGCATGGTCTATGATTTCCATTATTGCACTATGTTTACACTTTAATCATAAACCAGGTTCCTGCAACTTCCTTATATGGAGTAAAAATGCTTTCTAATTTGGATTATTAATCGCTGCTAAAATTTCTAGGCATATGCTTCCTCACTGGCAGCACAAGCAGTTGAACTTGGTTCCGGGGAGGGCAAGAAAGTTGTGTCACAAGCTACACGTGTTGCTTAGAGGTATCTCTTTGTTTGCGCTAATGAAACACGCTGTCGTAAGAAGAGTAAAATCAGACTCTTTAGGTTGCTGTATCTTGCAAATTTATGGCCCCAAATTACCACACATTCAGCCAAGCTCATTTAGATTGATTGCACATCATGATATTTCTCCTAGGGTCCGCTGATGTTCAGGCTTCGTTATTGCATTCATATTAGTAAGTTGGATGAGTTTCTTATTTCCATGTAGTTCGTTGGTATGTATAAGTTACTCTCATAGGATTTTGGCTTTTGCATGGTTTCCGCATTCATGTTATGTTTGGTTCAGGTTTAAGATTGGTTGGATATAGTTTTGCTTGATTTGGTTTGCTTTAACTTAATTTTTTTAGATACATAGTCATTAATAAGAATGCAATACCTACGGGATTTTCACTATATACCTATAATCGAACACGATGGGGTGCTTTGGCATCAAGGAGATAACTAGGTAGGTTCAGTTGCATTGTTATATATATGCAATATAAAATGTGTATGCATTAGCTCTTTTTGGTTGTGTATCATTGTTTAGCCTTTATGTTGACTTTTCATAGGATCCAAATGAAAACAAGTCATGAGAGGTATTGTTGGCAGAAGAAAGGGATTACAAAAGGCGGAAAATGTCTTATCGTAGAAGGAAAATGAGAAGACGCACCATGCAGGTGAGCAACTACTCTTTACTGCTGAACGGGTCGATGTGTATTCATCTATCGCTAGCAGTTGAAAAAGCGCACGTACCGAAGGAAGCATCAGTGGTACAACGGATGTATGTAACAATCTTGAATCTTAAAATAGGTAGAAAATTTGTTAATTTTCATGTAAATTTCAATTAGATTCTACAAAAGTATATAAGACAATTCTGAACCAAAATCCAAAATCTCATTGTATAAATACCTTATTGTTTAAGGGCCCGTTTGGTTCGTAGGTGGGTTTAGAATTAAGATTTGTATTTGATTTAGGATTTGAATTTAATTTAAAAGAAATGAGACCCACAAAAATAAATATTTTATACTATAATATAACAATAAAATATGTATTTAAAAAATAAATTAGAAAAAATGTAGACACATTCATGTAACAGGACCCACTGAATATATCAAAACCTACCATTTTATTAAGATTGATGTCAGTGCGGGTGATCCTTTATTTTTTTCTTTTGAGAAACAACCAAACAACTACTTTTAATACTAAAGTTAAATCTTACCTCTAAAAACCAACAAACAAACACACCCTAAGTGTTTACATTTCACGAATTAAAGCTCTGCAAACAATAGTCGATATATGTGGTGTATTTCTGTCAAATCGTTGTCATGCTCCTGTTGTGATGTCGTAACTGCTACAAGTATGATACTCCAAAAGTGTTAAAAAGCGTAGACTTATGTACTGAATCATTGATCCCTTTATTTTACCCAATGTTAAAACATATGTCTTTAACGAACGACGTTGTCTAACGTAAATTAACGTAAAACCCCGCGCTCCGCAGTAGAGCACGGATTGAAAACCTCGTTATAATTCAATCTTGGCCGTCCCTAGTTTTAAAAAAAAATTGAGGTCCTGTGCGAAATTGCATATTGAAGTTTTTCGAGAAGGAATATTACATATAAACTGTCACCGTTTATAAGATATAATATAATTAGTTATCTAAACATTTAACATATCACTCATTTAAAATATTTTCTCATCTAAATATTTTTTTTTCATGAAAAATATGTGTACCTATGCATATAATTGTTAACAAGACAAATTATAAGCCCTTAAAAATTTTAAAACCCTGAAGGGTCGCTCACCTCAAACACCTTCAAATACGGCCCTACAATCTTAAACTAATCAACTCCTTTTCTAAGCATCTTTTATGAGGAGTTAAGGTTGAAGAATACTTATTGCATTGGAAGAAAAGGTCGCGGGATGACTTATTTAAACAATAAGTTAGTATTGCTTAATATATTCAAGCTTTTGTTGTGTAAGTTTAAGAATAGGCTGAGGTTGATAAAATATGTTTTTGGCATCAGAACAAAATGCTAAAAGATACAGTAATTTAGAGGTCGTTTAGTTGGTGAATTTTTTTTATTTTTTAGTTTCCAAATTGTTAAAGAATGGAATGATTTTTCTTCTCTAGAGAAGAGTTGAGAATTTTGAAAATCCGTTTAGATAGAGTTATATTTTTCTTTTAAAAAAAAAATAAAAACATATGAAATATATAAACAAGAAAAATTTAAAAATAATTAAAAACGGCGGTTAGAATGGACGGTGGAAGATCACACGAGAAAAAATGATGCATATTTGATGTTTTATAAATCCCAATTCCTTTTTATTGAGAAGAAAATGAGAAAGAAAAAAGTTAGAATAATAAAAATAGACTTTCCACTTTTTTTGAAAAATATTGAAAAAATATGAGAATAAGAATTTCACTTTTTTTAAAAAATGTTGAAAAAAAATGGAACTAAACGTATTTTCAATATTTTCCTTTTTACATGAAAAATTTTCTCGAAAAAAGAAATAATTTTCACCGCCTTCTTAACTTTAAACACATATTGTATTAAAGATGTCAAGATGCTATACATTATTTTTCACCCTAGAATAAAATTTAGATATGCTTTCACCAAAAAACACACCTTGGATGTGTTTTTATAGTTGGAAAGTATTTACTTCCCTGAATCAAAACATTAAATTCTCTGATCACAAAGATGACAACGACAGCACACACACACACACACTTCTCAACCGTTTTTACTTTACATTTCCCCCCACACCAGCGACTTGTAAACTTTCCACTCTCTGCCGGCTTTAGACGGCTACGTGACATCATCTGACGTCACCCTTTTAAACAACGGTTACAAAAACCCTTCATTAAACATAAAAACATCCTCATACATTAATCCACCAGTTGTTCTTCTTTAAGGTATATATAGTGTAATCTTTATAATATGTTTTATTAGTTTTTATAATTTATAGTGTCCGTATACATAACATGTATTTGTTCAGGTATGGGTGTAAGTATCTTTATTAAATAAGGACATGCATTATTACTACTAGTTGGTTACCCGCGCATAGCGACTGACAATAAAATTTTTACTAACTCAACTCTTTACGCAATTTCCTACCCGCTTAGTAATTTCATTTCACAACACTTTGAATGTATGTGTTCTTTGTATGTGTTCGTTTGAGTTTCCCGTAGCTTTCCCGCAATACCATATTAACATCATCATTCTCGCATGTAAAAAGACAACACTCTCTCCGGAAATATATAGTTTTAACGTATCAAGTTCATATTTAATTAAAGTTAAAGTTGTAAAAAATACAAATCAACATAAAATAAACCCGCTAAAAATGTAAAAAACAAAAAATTAAAAAAATATATCAAAATGAATGTTGAATGAAAGAGCATAAAATTTTAAAAAATATGGTGAAATTAGATCATAATAAAATTAAATTGATAAAAAGATATTTTAATTTGAAAATAAAGATGAATTTTTAATCAAAAGGTAACACATGTCACTTTATGATGTGGTTTCTTAAAATGGGATGGATGGTCAAGATTGCACCTCCGTATCTTAATTTTTAATGGGTCCCACATTATAAATGCTTTATATAGTAGTATAGATACAGAGATTCCATATCTGTACAGCAGTCAACTAATTGTTTTTTACATGTGACTATTTTTATAAAATGCAGTTGTTTGTTTAGGTTTTCGATCTGTCAATTTGAATGTTCGTGATCTCCTCAAAACATTAGACAATATTCAAGGTTCATTCTTTAAATCTTTATAAATATGCTAACTAATTGAATCCATTAGATTTTACAACTTTTGCTGTAGATTACTAGTTTTTCGGTCCATTGGAGCTATTTATGTTTGTAGAAATGTTGTAGCTTAGCGTATATGTGAGATGTGAGATTCTCCCTAACCAAATGGCTGTCGGCTTGTGGACAATAGAGTGAGATATATGTATTATTGTGATCAGATTGTCAGTTGTGTAATCTATAAAAAAAATAAAAATTATGTACTTATTTGTGTTTTGAATTTATGTAATATGTTACTACTTTTATTATGATCCCTGCAACCGCATTGTGATCCAGTCAGAGTTGTGTTTTGGAAGTGATACCAGTGAAGTGTTAGTTTTGTATGATAGACTTCGGTGAATTATAATATATTAAGTTAGTATGTTACTACTTTGAATTGACTTGATGCTACGTCATAGGTTAATTTTTTTGGATATATTACAGTTACAGGTATAAAAATGATGTCAGAAAATGGTATCAGAGATCATACGCTGCATAAGTCTGAGATGATGATTGCGAGCTCAAGTAATGGCGTATTTGATAAGCTGTGTGTCGAGCATTCCAATGAAAATGCTGAAGGTAAAGAAAGCAAAATAGTGAATTTATCGGTTCAAGAACCTGTGAATTGTAGTGTAGAGGTGCAGGTTGCCGAAGTAGAATACATTGAGTCTGACAAATTGGATGATTTAGAAGATGTCGATAAGAGTCTAAAGGTAGATTAATTTAATTTGAATATGTGGTTCTGCATTTCTTCTAATTAACGTTTATTTATCTATACGTGTCTCTTATTCATTCTTTAGATGCTCATACCTGGGTTGGAGTCTAAAGACTGGGTTTTGCTGTGTGAGACACTCAACAATGTAAGGCGTTTTTCAATATACCACAAGGACGCATTGCAAGATATACTGTGAGGCTTAGTGTTTTCTCTACATAATTGTTAATCCAATGTCACATACGTATTTAATTCTTTCTGTAATATTCAAATGTACAGGGAAAAAGTGATTTCGCTTCTTGTGAAGTCCCTAAAGAATCCAAGAAGTGCTGTTTGTAAAACTAGCATTATGACTTGCGCAGACATTTTCAAAGCATTTGGTGACCACGTTGTTGATTTATTAGACCCTCTGGTAATTAATCATTTTAATTTGTTTCTGGCACGGTTTTTAATCTTTCTTGAAGTATTTTGAATTGGAATCCTGGGTTTCAGCTATTACAACTTCTTCTTAAGGCCTCACAAGACAAGCGGTTTGTGTGTGAAGCTGCTGAAAAGGCATTAGTAGCTTTGACAACACGGGTTTCGGGCCTACTATTGTTACCAAAGTTGCAACCTTATCTTAAGAATCGCAACCCTCGAATCAGGGCAAAAGCGTCAATGTGCTTTTTGCGTAGTGTCCCACGACTTGTAAGCATTTGCTGTTGTTATATGGATTCTTGATAAAATCCTTGTGCAGTTTACTCTGAGTTTATAATTGTTTTTAATAAATTTATAAAGGGTATGAAGGAAATCAAAGCGTTTGGGATTGACAAACTGATCCAAATAGCCGCATCTCAGCTGAGTGACCAGTTGCCTGAATCCCGTGAGGCTGCTCGTGCACTGCTGTTGGAGCTGCACAATGCCTATGAAAAGTCCCCTGTTTTGGCACCAGAACCAGATGCACCATCTCATGAACCACTAATCCATTCTTGGGAGCAATTTTGTGAATCAAATCTATCAAAGCTAAGTGCACAAGCTGTCCTTCGTGTGACAAGTGTTGCCCGTGAGGGTCGTGTTTCGAGTTCATAGCACACTGAGGTACAGTATGAATGTGGAACCATTATACTTATTAACTGCTTATTTATCAATCGAAAGGTTTGTTGAGATGTATGCATGTATTAATAATATTCTTAAATATATTTGAGCATTCCGGGTCAGTATTGCTAAAGCACAACATTCACAATTTTGTATGAAATCAGTCACTTTCTCTAACTTTGATTTCTCGCATATGTGTATCTTGTGTGATGTCACCTATTGTCCGATCGTATTCATAGCTTTACTTGCATAATATGCAAGAACATTGTCTTTATGCCTTAACGTAATCCCACTCATGTATTGAATAATTATTACTGTCATTAACCACTTAGGGGCGGGTGATATAGTGGCAAAATTAGAGCCGTAAACGAACTGAACGTTCAACGAACCGTTCGCAAATCGTTCAGCGGGAAACTCGTTTATGTTCGTTTATTTAATAAATGAACGAACACGAACAAGATTTTTAGTCCGTTTCTACCTATATTATACAAAGAACCCCTTATTTACTGTGCATCCCTAAAGAAATGACACGTGTTGCACACTGTTTGAAGACTTTGACTGAGTTGATAATGAATGCTTAAGTGATTGTCAAAATGTTATTGCTTTTATTAACCAACCACCCAAGAGCCAAATGTTTCTATTAGTTGAGGAGAAAATTACTAAAAATGTTATATGTGGGAAGACTCTACGAAAAGGTCAAAGAAATTCACGATAATACATGATTGGATTAACTGAGTTGCAGATCTGATATGAAATTATTGTTTACGAAATTATAACCGGACAAAAATGTATGGTTTACTCATTTTGATAAATTAAGATATGAAATTGCTTAGAAATTGCTCTATCTAATATATAATAGTTATTTGTCTGGTTTGGTTAATAAAGCTTTTTATGCTTATTTTTTTAGTTTGTGAATAGGTTATGTATTTTATCAAGATTTTAGAACTTGCGCTTCGCTGCGGATTGTTTTGTATAGAGCGTTTCGTAAATAACAATTGAATTATTTCGAACTACAAACTATACATTGGTTCTACTTATATACATGTAACAAAAAGGTTTCAAACATTTATGTTGTTCTTCTATTCCAAACATGGCAGATATAGAGGACTTCCAAAGAGAAAAATTAGAAGAATGGCTGCACCCACATGTTTCCGTATCCGTTTCATGCTCTCTTATGTTTAGACGCAAAAAGGCTAGAACCTTTACACAAAATCTGATAAGCTATCTGCCAGCGGATTATCCACAACAGCCTACAACCAAAGGGTAATATAATAACATTAGAATGAGTAAAGTTAAGTGCCTATATGCCACATAGATTATATGGGATAAGTACCTTGCTAATCTTCTCATTTCTTACGGTGTGTCATGGCCACGCTAATTTCCTATATGCCACATAGATTATACGGGATGAGTACCGTGCTAACCTCCTCATTTCTTACGGTGTGTCACGGCCACGCTATTGTTTTGAGTCTGCAACAATTTCTGCAGCCACATCAACCGGCGTAGCAAAACCACCATTAGAAAACACCCCTATTATTGAGGTAATGCTTGAATATGGATTACCTGTGTGTTAGACTATTCCGATGTTGGAAAGATACGGTGCACATCTGCATTTCTTTGAAAGTATATTCATACATTCATGCCTTGGAGCTTGTACAACATATCGAAGCAAGTACTCATTAGAAGAGCATGTATCTGCTAACTACTGAGTCTTGATTTAAATGACTTTAAAGCGGGAAGCAGATTTCTTGACTTTTCTTGAATCAAGATACCGTGACATTTATAGAGCTCCTGCAATATGAATATACGGGTGAATTACATGTCCGTAGTTATCCACCTGTTATTAAATCCATAAGGTTACAAATCGGCAAACTTATTCAATGTATGTTTTTGAGGTTCTCTTTTGAAAGACAAACTCATACACCCACTACACAGTACATATATACATCGAATACTTGCCCATAATTATACAAAGAAAGCATCAAGACTCTTCATAATCTTCAAACATTTTGATCCACACACTATAAACTATTCGTACTATAACTTGCCCATATAATATAATAAAATTTGTGTGCTAATCGTCTTTATATATAGGATTTGCTTGCGCGTGGAACATAAAATTCAACTATATCAGTAAATGGGCAGTAGCTGAACTTATAAAATACAATGAAGTATTTGCAAAGGCGACAGAGAAGCTAGATCGAGTGATAGGCCAAGATAGATGGGTCGAAGAAAAAGACATACCCAGCCTTCCATACATTATTGTGATTCTCAAAGAGTCATTGAGGTTGCATCCCGTGACACCACTATTGGTTCCTAGAAGAACACGCGAGGACTGTAAAGTAGCAGGTTACGCCATTCCAGAAGACACATGAATATTAGTAAGAATTTGGTCAATAGGTAAAGGTCCAAACTTGTGGGACAAACCTTTGGAATTTTTCCAAAGAGATTCATCGGGAGCGAATTCAATGTAAATGGTCAGTATGTTCGCCCCTACTTATTTCGCGTATTTTGTGTACTCACGTTTATCTGACTTGTTTATTTTCAGTGTTAATCATGGCGCGGTTTCTTCGTTTACCCTCTTTGGAGGGTGTCAAGATTAGCAGGGAGCCGATGTATGATGGAGACACCACTGATCAACCCACGTTTACTCAGGTTGCCGGAGATTGCACTAGGGCCCCTGCTGCTCTTGATGATGTCCTTCCTCGGTTGACTTCTGAACAAGTTAAAGCGACAATGCCTGATCCCAAGTCGAGATCTAAGGGCAAAGACGTGTCCAGTCTTGCTCCCCAGTCTAATGGATAGAAAACTATAGATTCCTCCATGACCACTGGGACACGGAAGGGTGCTTCTAAGAAGCGTAAGCTTGCGGCGAATGATGAGGTTTCTAAGTCTCTTTCAGCACATTCTCAACGAGAGAAATGTGATGCTTCGATTGATGCTACTAAAGACGTCATACATAGCCTAGATGTTTCTAATCCTCGTGATGATCAGTTGATTGAGGTGCTTTCGGACGAGCATGATAGTGAAGGTATGCTTATCAGCTAAAAGAAATAAATGGATAAATAAAATTTTTATGTTTATGTTCATTTGTGAATGATTTCTGCTAAGTGCTCGCTCTTGACGGGTTTAGGTGTAGCGAAGATCTCAATTCGGGTTGGACGTGGGGGTACTTCGAAGCAAGTCGTAAGCACATCTAGGGGAGGTATGTTTGTTTTTTGATCTCTTGGATGCTAACGACTTCGTCGTACACTTTAAGTTCGTCCTTTCATTTTTTTCCAGGTTCTCGTCCGAGTCTTTCTATGCTTTTTGAGCCAGAGTGGAAGATTTTGCCACATGATCGGTACAACACAAACTCGATTTGTCGAGATATGCTCTTGCATTTGTCTACTCCGGCGGAGCGGGCTTATCAGCGCAGCTTCTCTCATGAGGAGGTCATTTGTTGGGGCTTCACGAAGTTAGGGATGGCTATGTCGGCTTTTACTGACCTTCTTGACCGAGATGAGGATTTGTTAGCGTCTTATGAGAAGCTTAAAGGGAAGTATGAGGAGCTTCAGGGGAAGCATGATAAGCTCTTGGCGAAGCATGATGGGTTGTATAGTCGGCATCAAGAGAAGAAGAAAGAGCATGAAGCTCAAGTTCTTTCGTTTCATCAGGAGAAAAAAGATTGGCTTTCCCTCAAGAATTTTATGACCCAAAAGATTAACGATCAGAAGGACGAGATAGCCTTTCTTGAATCTGAGAAGGAAAAGGCTGTGAGCGATTTACTTCCTATTGTTGTGTCGCGTATCTTCAAGAGTGAAGAGTATCAGAAGTCTCACGCTCATGTGCAGTCTTTAGCTTACTCAGCGGGTTATCTTACGGGGTTAAAGACTGTTTGTTCCCCCAAGGAGTATGAGAGCGTGGTTGCGGGTGCTACTCATTTGGACATGGATGCTCCGTGGACGTTTGAGGCGGCTTTCGACGATCTTTTTGATACCACCTATCCGTATATCACACATGTTAGTGCTAGTTATCCTTCTTCGGTTGCAGAGCTTCTTGACATCCATCCTAAGTACGCGGAACCAGACAGCCCTCCTGCGAACTGATTTAGCAACTACCTTGTTGTCTTTCGCTTTTGTGTCCACGAATGTGTTTAGTCGTGATGTTTAATTTGTAATGACTTCATTATCTTTTGCATTTGCGCTAACGAATTGAACCTGCTCTGTTGTAACTTTTGTCTTGCTTTGTAGTGACTTTGCTATTTTCTTTTTATTTGACAGATGGTTACATGCTTGAAATGACATTTGCCATGTTTGCCTTTCTATCGCATTTCGTGATCACTTATACTTCACGAGTTTGTGATTTCAGATATTTCGCTCACATGGACATCACATAAGAATATTCAAAGAGCGTATTAAGTTAGGCAAGCGAATGTTTTATTCGTTCTTTATGAATAGCACGTTCGGGTTTTCGTTTATCCCGTGTGAGTAGCACATTGGGGTATTTAAAGAACGTATCAAATTAAGCACGTAAATGTTTTATTCGTCCTTCGTGAATAGCACGTTCGGATTTATCATTCGTCCCGTGTGAGTAGTACATTGGGTGTATTTAAAGAACGTATCAAATTAAGCACGTGAATGTTTTATTCGTCCTTCGTGAATAGCACGTTCGGATTTATCGTTCGTCCCGTGTGAGTAGCACATTGAGGGTATTTAAAGAACGTATCAAATTAAGCGTGTAAATGTTTTATTCGTCCTTTGTGAATAGCACGTTCGGATTTATATACGCCTTTAGTGAATAGCCCTTTTTTGGTATAGACATTGACTACATTCGATCGATAGGAGGTAGCTAGCCATCCTTCAGAGTCACATAATAATTTGTCCATGTTTATAACAATATTTGGGAAAATTGCCATACCACACGTGGGTTGGCTATATCATTCATATTAAAATAGGTAGACTACATGAGATTTGTTTAGACATTCCATACAAAAGACTTAAATGTAGCACTTCCCGAGGTTTATCGTGTGCCACACTCGTGGTATTTCGTCGCCCTCCATAGTTGCTAACTTGTATGGTCCTTTCTGGAATGCTTCCAAGATTTGGTAAGGGCCTTCCCAAGTTGGGCCTAATTTGCCTTGGTTTTCAGCCCTGCTAGCCTCGTTCCTTCGATATACGTATTCACCTAGGCGAAAGGACACTGGGCGGACCCTCTTGTTGTATTGCTGCTCCATTTTCTTTTTATACTTAGCCTCTTTGATTGCTGCCATGTCCTTGCGTTCTGGTAGAAGATCCAAGTTCAGCCTAAGTTTATCATTGTTAAGAGCTTCATTGATCATCATGGTTCGGTGTGTGGGCATACTGATCTCTGCTGGTATGACGGCTTCACTTCCATAGGTGAGGCTAAAGGGTGTTTCACCATTGCTTTGCTTCAGCATAGTTCGATGCGCCCATAGCACGTTTGGCAATTCATCAACCCAGCCTGATCCTGCCCTTCCTAACCTTGTTTTTACACCTTCCATAAGGCTCTTGTTTGCTCGTTCCACCAGGCCATTAGCTTGAGGATGAGCCACTGCTGTATTTATTTGTTTGATATGCAACCCTTCACACCATCCTTTGAATGGGTCGTTCACGAATTGGGTTCCATTGTCGGTGACAATGATCTTTGGTATGCCGAATCTGCACAGCAGTGGCTCATCCTCAAGCTAATGGTCTGGTGGAACGAGCAAACAAGAGCCCTCATGGAAGAGAGACAATGATCTTTGGAAGGTCTTTTCACGATTGGGTTCCATTGTTGGTGACAATGATCTTTGGTATGCCGAATCTGCACACTATGTTCTCCCAAACAAAATTTTCACGTCTTTCCCACTTATCTTTGCTAATGGTTTCGCTTCAACCCACTTGGTAAAATAATCTATAGCGACAAGGATGAACTTGACTCTTCCAGGAGCTTCTGGTAGGGGTCCGACTATATCCATTCCTCATTGATAGAAAGGCCATGGAGCCATGGTTGATGTCATGTTTATTTTTGGAAGCTGGGGCACTAATGAATGTATATGGCACGAGTCACATTTTCGAATCTCTTGGCGTGCATCCGCATGCATGGTCGGCCAATAGTATCCTTGCCTTATGGCTTTTGCTACCACTGACCGAGGACCTGAGTGCATTTCGCAGGATCCCATATGAATTTCTCTAATGACGTAGTTAGCCTGTAAAGGACCTACACATCTTAACATTGGAACAAGGTAGGATTTTTTGAACAAAACACCATCCTCCATCACGTATTGGGGTAGTTTAAGTCTTAGCTTCCGCCTCTCATTCGGGTCCTCAGGCCATTCATCTTTCTCGAGACACTTTATGATTAGGGTCATCCATGTGTCACCTTCCTCTTCCACCACCGAGTTGATTTCTTTAAGCTCTGTTATTGATTTTTTTTCTTTAGATTCAGGACTTCCAACAAGGACTGCGTGTTACTAAGAGAAACGTTTGTGTCGGCAGCTTTAGCTTGCTCAAAGCATCCGCTTTACGATTGAGAGCCCGAGGAACATGGCTTATCTTGAACTTGTTAAATCTGTCAACATATTCTCTTGCCTTCATTAGGTATTGTATCATGCTTTCTCCGCTAGCCTTAAATTCACCGTTAATTTGCTTTGCCACCAAGTTCGAGTCAACATACACCCGCAGCTTTTAAACCTCTATTTTACCTACTGTGCACATACTTGCTAGAACAACTTCATATTTGGATTCGTTATTTGAGCTTGGGAAATTCAAGCGGAGAGCATAGACATACTCAACTTCGTCTGGACTGGTGAGCACCCAGCCGGCCCCTGCTCCTTCCTTTCCCGAGGACCCATCAGTGAAGAGTGTCCATGCATCCTCTTCGTTCTCCAGTCATCGTCTTCTGTACTTATTTCCATATCTGTGTTTGCAACCGCTGTGGTGGAAGGTGGCTCCTTTTGCATGTCTGAATTACCTTGTTGAACAGATCCTGTAGGCATTTCAACGAGGAAATCTGCTAAGACTTGGCCCTTGACGGAGTTTC
Organism: Tanacetum coccineum; assembly: GCA_026074375.1. NCBI lineage: Eukaryota > Viridiplantae > Streptophyta > Magnoliopsida > Asterales > Asteraceae > Tanacetum > Tanacetum coccineum. Next base: position 8,390 of record BQNB010021997.1, on the reverse strand, counting down.
TTGGTTTGTATTCGATCTCGAAAGCACCAAGCTCTACGGCCCATAAGGCGAGTCTCCCTGAAGTCTCTGTTTTGTTAAGGACTTGCCTAATAGGTTGGTCGGTGATGACTCTTATTTGGTGAGCTTGGAAGTACCTCTTCAACCTTCGAGACGCGTGTAGGAGAGACAAGGCTAGCTTTTCCATAGGGGAATAATTGATTTCAGCGTCATGCAATGTTCTACTAACGTGATGGATCGGGACTTGCTTGCCCTCTCGTTTGGCTACTAGCACTGCACTTACTGCTAACTCAGCCGCTGAAAGATAGATGAACATCTCCTCGCCTGGTTTTGGCGTTGTTAAGAGAGGTAGCTTAGCTATGTGTTTCTTCATTTCTAGGAAAGCTTGCTCTGCTTCTTTCGTCCATTTGAAGTTGTCCTTCGTGCATCCCTTTAGCGTGTCGAAGAAAGGAAGAGAACGTTCAGCACCTTTTGATAAGAACCTATTCAACGCTGCTAGCTTCCCGCTGAACGTTTGCATCTGCTTCAAACTCTTGGGTGACTGCATGTCCATGATTGCTTTGGTTTTCCCAGGATTTGCCCTGATCCCTTCCGAGGTGACTATATACCCAAGGAATTTCCCTTCCTCCATGCCGAATGAACACTTTTTGGGATTGAGCTTCATGTTTATTTTCCTAAGTGTTTTGAATGTTTCCTCAATGTCGGTCAACAAACCTTTCTCGTCACGACTTTTTATGACCATGTCGTCTACATAGGCTTCTAAGTTCCTTCTAATTTGATCTTTAAACACCTTATCTACTAATCGTTGGTATGTAGCCCCGACGTTCTTAAGCCCAAAAGGCATCTTGGTATAGCAATACGTCCCTTGATCAGTGTAGAACGCCGTTTTTTCCTCGTCCTCCCTGGACATCTGTACCTGGTGATATCCCTTGTATGCATCGAGGAAGCATTTATACTTGAATCTCATTACTGACTCGATTTTCTAATCGATCTTTGGGAGGGGGCAGTGATCTTTGGGGCATGCTTTGTTGATATCTTTAAAGTCGATGCACATTCTCCAGCTCTCATCACTCTTCTTTACCAGCACTGGATTGTGGATCCATGTTGGGTACCTGACTTGACGAACGATTCCAGCCTTCACCCACTCTTCAACTTCTTTGGTCACAACTTGTCTTCTCGCTGGGGCTAAACTCCTTCATTTTTGCCTAACCGGTTCCTTTGACGGGTTATCATTAAGGCTATGTTCGGCTATGTGCCTTGGGATCCCAGTCATGTCGGAGGGTTTCCATGCTAAGACATCCAAATTTTCCCTCAACAACTTCCTCAGCTCATACTTACATTCGGGTGAAAGTCTCGCATTGATAGTAACGAGTTGCTCCAGATATTTGTCGTTTACCTTTACTTCTTCGGTTGTTTGTTCGGGTTTCTGGGCTGCGGACACTTCTCCATTTTCTAGTTCCGTCGTGTTGCATCTTATCAAAACTCCCTCGTTCGTCTTTGATGTGGCATCCAACGCACACATCTTTTTGGTTCTTTGACATTCTATTATCATGGATGGCCGAGTGATGATGGTCACGACTCCACCTGGAGTTGGGAATTTGAACATAGCATGGACCGTTAAAGGCACGACTTTCAAGATACTGATTCCTGGTCTGCCTAGCAAGACGTTGTATGGAGAGGCTGCACGTACAATTTCGAACTCCATGGTTGTCCTTCTTGATCTTGTTCCTTCCCCTACTATTACTTCCAATTCGATCTTTCTAAGGGATCGAGATACTTCCCCTGAGAATCCAACCAGTTTGGTGTGAGATGGCCTCAAACGACTTTGTGTCCAAGGGTCTAGGCATCTAAAACAATGTTCGTTCATTATCTTCGAATCGGCACCATTATCCACATAAATCTTTTGAACTAAAAATCCTGCTATCTCTGCCTAGATGATAATTGGAGACTCCTTGGCATTTGCTCGAGGGACAGGTGGGAAAGTGATGCTCACATTCATCCATCTTTCCTCGTCTTCTTCTAACATTCTTTTCTTCCCATAGCCTGATGATCGCACCATGTTGATGACTTTACCTTTCCCTTTCTGGCTTCCTTTGCCTCTGTTTTTAACTTCACGCACTAAGTGATTCAGCTTTCCCGACTCGAGGGCAGTCTCAAGCTGCTTCTTCAGTTGGTAACAGTCGTCGGTGTAATGCCCCTTCTCACCATGATATTCACAAAATCGATCCAAGTTTTCCTTTCGAGGGACACCGATCATGGGAGGCGGACGTAGCAAGTTTAACTGATGTTCACTGGTTAATATCTCAGTCGGGGTTTTGGAAAGAGAGTTAATTGTCATACGCTGGGCAGGTCGGTGTTGCTGGTACGGGAAACGGCCTTCTCTTGGGTACGTAGGACGGGCGTCTCTTGAATAAGACTGATGTCCCCCTCCGTAGTTGTTTTGGGACTTGTAGGGTTTCCTCTTGTCTCCGTGTGACCTATCGCTCTTATACACATTACCTCCCTTCTTTTGCGAGTCTGTCGCCTCACCTCGAGGTGCTTCCGTTGTGTCGTAGGCCTCCTCTGATCTAAGGAAATCATCTACTCTTTCCATCATTTCGTCCACGGTTCTTGGAATCTTGCCAGCAAATTTCTTTGAGAGCTCAGGACATTTGTGTCCATACATGAATGCTCCTATCTGCATTATTTCTGGTACATCCAGAATGTTTGCCTTTCTTTGTATCTTATAGATTTCTGTTGGATCCTTGAAACACCTCTTCCTTTGTGAGAAGTGGATGAGGAACCTTCTCTTCAATTCAAACCACTTGTCAATACACCCGTTAGGGAGCTTGTCGAACCATCCTCTCGCTGTCCCCTCTAGCGTTTGCTGAAACATGCGACACCATACCGGCATGGGCCATTCATTGTTAATCGCGGCCCCTGAGAAAAGGCTTAAGTGATCCTCTGGGTCTTTCGATCCATCATACATTCGAATGTGGGGGGCATTTTGTTCTTAGGAGCTGAAAACATAAGGATGCGAGAGGAGAATGGAGATTTGAGTTGCGCTTCCTTGAAAGGTTTGCTAAGGTCCTCTTCTTTTGTTCGATGAGTTGGAGCCACGTCCTTGTACTTGTCCTCTACATATTCACTTCCGGTGAAAGGATGAGACAAGTCGTCCTCTTCAAAGTCAAGCTCGGTCGGGCGCATGCCACTCGTCCTTCCCCGGGATTGATTAACCAGAGCTTGCAAAGCCTTAATACTGTTGGCGATGAATGCTTGTTGATCGGCCGTGGATGCATTTGTTTCTACCTCAGCGTTGTTCTCTTTTGCTTGAGGAGTGGTGTTGAGATTGTCGTCCGGACTCGCCATCGTTCACTTAATTAGGTAGAGTGAAATAGCGGGTCCCACGGATGGCGCCAATTTGTAGATGCAATAATCCGCACCCGTGATGAGGAGGAGAAGTTCGGGTCTTCAAGGGTGTTCGGATCGACTGACGTGGTCCGAACCTCGAGGAACTCCGTACCTCCTTCTGAGTCTTGAGCTGTGATAAGACAAGTAACACACGTTAGCCTCGCCCCGGATGTTTAGTCCGAGACCTAGCTCCGGTGTGAGAATGAGTATGAGTGATACAACTAAAGTATATAGTATGTAAATAAGATAATGTGAGTCCTTGTTCGGTTCGGAGTAATTCCTCTCCAAAATCTGCCCTCCAATTGTGAATAGTTGGGGCTATTTATACTACTTACCTATCCCGAGAATTAAGTACGGGCTTGATGGGCCTGTCCGTACAGCCCAATGGCTAAGACGTCCCTTTCGTACTGATGTGGAGTTTGTCAGCTAGTGGCAAACCATTTGGTTTGTCTTTTAGTATTGTCAATGGATTATACTCGTCAGTGGATGACACTCGTCAATGGAGGGTTCTCGTCAGTGGATGACGCTCGTCAGTGGAGTATGTTTTACTTAATCAGGGAATTGGGTCCTCGAGGGCCCGATACACCGTCAGTTTCCTATATTGTAGAGGGATACATATATAGAGAATTATGTTCATATTAGTTAGTAATTTGTTTATTATTGAACAACGTCTGATGTGTGGCGTGAGATTGTTAGAAATCGCAACACCAACAAGAAAATCAATCTCGCCATTTGATAAAAAAAATGCATGAAAAAAATTATGGAACTTGGTTACGTTTTGCTAAAATTGGCATGGTTTTAATCTGTTGGTTAAATTCCTGGGCATTGACTCGTGATCTTGTTTAACTTTTATTGGATTCAGATTTGAGACCACATCAGTGATAATATATATGTTTTCTGGTTTGGATATGGGTTCAATGTTAACACTGAAAGTTGCATATCTACTCAAAAGTGGTTCACTTTGAAAAATTGGATTTTTAATCCTTGCTTTTGAGATTAGCTTTGTGCTTCCCATGATTCATTAGTCTCGTTGAACGCTGTAAGGCGTTGATCATCGAAATGCCGACATTGGTTATAAAAGTTATAGCGAGTTCTGACAGATATCGATTAACGAGTTCCTTTTAATCGTTCTATTTTTCCTGTTCGTCTCTCCGTTCTCAAACCGGTAATAAACGAGCCTGTAGCTTGTTAACCTGTAGCTTGTTAAAAAAATGATCAATTAAGATGTCATTATGTTTGTACAAGCTGCTAGCTAACGCTCTTGTGAATTTGATCACAGACGCGCCTTTTGTTCATCATATCATCAAACTTACTTTTTCAAACAAATCATTGTTGTTGGACATTCGCGTTAGCTAGAACGACTTATTCACCTCTAAGTAACGAAGTTTAATTTGTTTGAGCCGTGCCGTCAAGTTACTCTTTGAGTTTTGTACTCATTTTTGTTTAAACTTAACGAGTTTTTAGGATATTTTAATAAACTATTTTTGACTGTTTAATTCAAAATGTTTTTGGTTTATACAAAATATAAACTATCCAAATTCCAAACATATTACATCTATTTCTAGATGCTGTATAATTTGCTTTATCATAACAGTGCTTTATAAAACTGAAAAGACCCAAAACAATATAAGCATTAAAAATCTCATACCTGCAAGAATTAATGCTATACATACAAAGAGAAACTAAAAAAGAAGTCGTACTAGATGTTAGACGCAGGAAATGAAGCAATCTGTCACATAAATGTTTCTTTTTCTTTAACATATATGTATTATGTTTATACATAAAAGGATTTTAACGTGTTATTTTGTGACTATGCTATGCTTTTAACATCAAAACCTAATCCAGTTAAGTTATACTGTATTTGTTTTGATTTTGTTGTGACTGTTACTTTTTAGTGACTAAAATTAGACGTACAATGGTTGAGTATAAGTTTCGCCTCATTCAAAATTTGATGAACTAATTCATATATAGGGTATGTAGGTTTGACATTAGCGTTAGCTAGGACAACTTGTTCTCGTAGTTGTTATATATTGCCGTAACTCAACGGCCCAAAAACTATGAGTTCTCCCAAGAAGATGAGACGCATAAACTATCCATGCCTTGAAACAATCCACATGATCTGTTCCGGAGTTGTCGTCTTGGGTTGGGAAGGGTTAACTCGGGCTGAATTTCAGTGTTTGAGTTATATATTTATTTATTTTTGTATAGTAATATATAATGTGAACAAGTCACGAAAGACGGCAACATGAATTCTATGTTCATATGTCGGACAAGATTGTGTATTGTTGTTGCTGTTATCGGTATCATCTATCATTGATCGTATTTGATCAAACGAAAACCATATACGCACTTGAACTAGCTATAGATTGGCACTGAATATTTTGATCGATTTGTAAAAAACGTTGAATAAAGGAACATGATAATATTGTATCCTTATTAACTAAATACTGGAAAAAAGTATACGGTCTAAGACAGTGACCATCCTCTGGAAGCATATAGGCGTGATTCAAATTGTTTGCCTTCAGTAGAATGATCACATATAAATATATAATGTAGAAAGTCTGTGCTATATGACCTTTCATAAATATAAATTTACATGGTTTTGAAAATTAAAAGTGCAGCTTTTGATTTAGCAACTTATGGCAATATCACCATTATTATGCACCAACTAACCCAAATTTTCATTCACACTCCCAGAATTCAAACCAAAACCAATATGTATATCAATCAAGTTTTAGTAACGTATTTCATGTCCCTATTCTGATTTCTGTTAATAATTAGAATTCTTCAATTTACTAGCTAATTTTTTTCTTCACAACAAAAAGAGAATTCTTCAACGTATTTGATATTTTTTGTATTATGATTCGAGTTTCTCTATAGTTTGTTCACAAACTTAAAAGAGAAAATTATGTGAATCAACAACCAGACTTGGGTTGTCTTTGGATAGATTTCTGTCACCTTTGCCAATGTCCATACAGCGACTAAACCATGCCAATTTATGTAAATCTAAACTATGTTCGATAAACGTGTTGAACGTTATCTATGAAACGAGAGAGATGGGTTTTTAGTTGGTTTTTTCTCTAGTATTCGGATTCAGTTTCTAATAACTAAAACCGCAAATTGCGTTTTCTTATTTGCTTACACATTTCTTATTAAATAATAGTGCAATTTCATATCTCCTTTACTTTTAGTTGGAAATTTCATATATACTCATTTCTCAAACATGCATTAAAAACATTGTACATTATACATTCAATAGTTACATTTTGGGTATATATAAAATTAATCATGAAATAGAATTGTTTATTGACAAGTTTGTGGGTATGTGGTTTTTGCATTTCGTTCAATAGGGGGAACACGAGACCTGTAAAGAAAGGGGAATACATAGAGGGAAATAAATATCAACGAAACGGAGAAAATAAGAGAGGTGTCCATTTACAGAAGTTGATAAGCTTTTTAAATGTGTTTGATACTTAGGGATACGTTTATATTAACAAAGGGGACATATCTATCCGTACTAAATATATAAATGGTGTATGCCTTTTTCTTGAATGTTAAAAAACTTAAATTAATGTTTTGCTTAAATTACTCTTAATTAATTATTAATTATCTTGATATATCTTAAACTTGATCAATTATTAATATCAGAGAAAATATCTATAAAGAACAATGTCCAATTAAAGAATAAATCATTCAATCTCATTCATCCATTTTATTTTCATCTAACGGCTTATATTAAATCTTATGTTTATTTAATTAAAAAACCCACTTTCATCTTATTTTTTAAAATTAACTTATCTCTCAAACCGTTAATCGTTACGCAAATTTAATTATACCATCTCGAAGATAATTAAATTATCTTTCTATAGACGGGCACTTTTATATACTTTCGACGAACTTTTTTTTAATTTTCGCCCAGAAAAAATCACACGTAATTCGAAAAATCTCACGTGATTCGAAAAATCACATGTGATTCATTACTTGAAAAATCACACGTAAAATTGTAAATTCACATGCGATTTATGAATTTATGAAATCACACGTGATTTATTACTTTAAAAATTATAAATGAATTTGTGAAATCACATGCGATTTATGAAATAGCACATGATTTTTAAAAACATCAAATCACGTGTAATTTTTCTTCGCGAAAATTTTAACACTTAAAAATCGTCAAAAGTATATGAAATCGATTTTTTTAGTTACGTCTGGAAAAATCACATGTGATTTGTATCACAAATCACATGTGATTTGTATCACAAATCACATGTGATTCTGCTACAAATCACATGTGATTTAATTCGAAAAAAGTTCGTCGAAACTATATAAAAGTGCCCCTCTATGGTGGAAGCTGTTTTTTATATCACAAATCACATGTGATTTTACAAATCACGGTGGAAGCTGTTTTTTATATCTCCTGGTGGCTTCTTTGGTGGTATCGCAATTCCAAGATTTTTAAAGAGAAAATTCCGAAGAAGAGTAGATTTTTTGATGAGCTTCAAAGTAGAGCGTTTCTTTGGTGTCGTTTTAGAGGAAAAAAAGATTTTGGGTGGAATGATTGGTTAAAACACCCCGAATGTATTTCTTTGTAATTCTAGCTCCTTGCTAGATTTCGTTTTCAATAAAATGCCGTTCAAAAAAAAAAAAAAATCTTATCTACTTCATTATTGACAGGGACCATACATTTTTTTGCTCGATACAAATGGCCACTGCTGGTGTTTTTTTTATATTATATATTTTGTATTATTAGAGAGCGAGGTACACTGGTGGTGTAATGGCTTAAAGTCGTGGCGCCAACCACCATACCACAAGTAGCGTTTTCGTCTCTCGGCCATACCAGCCTACGGCGAGGCAATTTTTTGTGTGTGTTGTATAGTGGGATATATGTCAATCCTTGACACCACTTTTGCTCATGACAACACTTTTGTACCAGAGACATGTGTTTTGGTGTAATCTAATAAACTAGCGTCATGAGAAAAAGTGATGAACTGACACTTTTTTGC